>JAKVIS010000703.1:0-55150 GCA_033119425.1 Bufotes viridis | reverse complement strand
GGAAGAATTCTCCAACAGATTCTTTACTGGATGTTACCTCCGATTGCCATTTAAATACATTGTGTGAAATTTGACCATAGAAAGGCGGTTTGTGTGTCCCAAAAAGGTTTCATCCCAAGGAACAACCCTTTCCAAATACAGAAGTTTCCACTCTTCTGGGAAGGCTGTCTGCAAGAGTTTGGTGTGCCTGTGGGAAGTTGTGCCCATACATCCAGAAGAGCATTTTTGGAGGTCAGACACTGATGTTGAGCGAGAGGGCCTCATTGCTTGCAATCTCCATTCTAGCTCTTTAAAGGACCAATTCTTTCACAAATGTTTGTAAAGGTAGACTGCATGGCTAGGTGCTTGATTTTATACACTCTGTAGCTGTGGTTATGGGACTGAATGAAACACCTGAATTCAGTGATTGAGGTGTGTCCAAATGCTTTTGTCCATATAGCGCATCAAAAGAAGGGAGTAGGTGGCTTGTAGTATGCTATAAATCAGATCATCTTCACTGACCGATGACTTGGTTACTGATTTTGATAATTGATGCAACTTAGACACGCTCACTTAAGGTCCTTCATATGGACCCATAGTCAGACCTATTGTCGGGATGAGCGTTTGTATAAGATTTGATCCTCATAATTAGCCGTCGACAATCACCCAATGAACAGAGCAAACACTCGCTCATCGGGTGAGGGTGTCTTTCTACGGACCCCAAAATCAATGTTTTCCACAGCAAGCTTCTGCTGTCCAAGAACCATGAATTTCTATGGGGACAAGCCATTACTGTATCGATTACTCGTCCCTATACAGAAGAGGTGAATGATGCATGTAAATACTGCCCTCATCTCCGCTGACGATCAGACAATTATTGGGAGCGTTTCGTTTGTGCCCGATAATTGCCTTATATATCGGTCTCTTCAAACAGCCGCAAGTGCTCCAGTGGCTGCAATCGGTCAGCGCGCGGTACTTATAAAGCAGTAACTGTTGAGCAATGCCGAGGTTGTGAGTTCAAGCCTCACCTGGAGCATTGTTTTCTTGACTTTATCTGTGTTTTAGAACGGCAGTAAGAAAGCAATGTCTCTCCGATCCCGCCATGATATATTAACATGTTTGAAGGGAAATGCAGCCCGATGAGATTTGCATCATCAGAATTAAGATATGTCCTGGACTAAGTCTTCAAAATTAAGACTCCTAGAAACTCCTTGCTCTTGTGTAAGGAAAACAAGCACATGGTTAAAATTGTTTTCCATCTGGACTGCCACTGGCACTCAGAAAACTCTGAGTAACATAGTCTCAAGATAATGTTTTTGTCGTTTGAAAAAATAAGCTGACTTGCACTTTGTAGCATGTGGCCCCAGTGGCCTAATGGATAAGGCACTGGCCTCCTAAGCCAGGGATTGTGGGTTCGAGTCCCATCTGGGGTGTTTGCCTACCGTGCCACTTGAACAGACTCCAGGCATGTTTTAGCTCTGGAAGAATGCTCCAACAGATTCTTTACTGGATGTTACCTCCGACTGCCATTTAAATACATTGTGTGAAATTTGACCATAGAAAGGCGGTTTGGTGTGTCCCAAAAGGTTTCATCCCAAGGAACAATCCCTTTTCCAAATACAGAGAGTTTCCACTCTTCTGGGAAGGCTGTCTGCAAGAGTTTGTGTGTGCCTGTGGGAAGTTGTGCTCATACATCCAGAAGAGCATTTGTGAGGTCAGACACTGATGTTGAGCGAGAGGGCCTCATTGCTTGCAATCTCCATTCTAGCTCTTTAAAAGGACCAATTCTTTCACAAATGTTTGTAAAGGTAGACTGCATGGCTAGGTGCTTGATTTTATACACCTGCAGCTGTGGTTATGGGACTGAATGAAACACCTGAATTCAGTGATTGAGGTGTGTCCAAATGCTTTTGTCCATATAGCGCATCAAAAGGAGGGAGTAGGTGGCTTGTAGTATGCTATAAATCAGATCATCTTCACTGACCGATGACTTGGTTACTGATTTTGATAATTGATGCAACTTAGACACGCCTCACTTAAGGTCCTTTCATATGGACCCATAGTCAGACCTATTGTCGGGATGAGCGCTTGTATAAGATTTGATCCTCATAATTAGCTGCCGACAATCACCCAATGAACGAGCAAACACTCGCTCATCGGGTGAGGGTGTCTTTCACCGGACCCCAAAATCAATGTTTTTCCACAGCAAGCTTCTGCTGTCCAAGAACCATGAATTTCTATGGGGACAAGCCATTACTGTATCGATCACTCGTCCCTATACAGAAGAGGTGAATGATGCATGTAAATACTGCCCTCATCTCCGCTGACGATCAGACAATTATTGGGAACGTTTCGCTTGTGCCCGATAATTGCCTTATATATCGGTCTTTTCAAACAGCCGCAAGTGCTCCAGTGGCGCAATCGGTCAGCGCGCGGTACTTATAAAGCAGTAACTGCTGAGCAATGCCGAGGTTGTGAGTTCAAGCCTCACCTGGAGCATTGTTTTCTTTGACTTTATCTGTGTTTTAGAACGGCAGTAGGAAAGCAATGTCTCTCCGATCCCGTCATGATATATTAACATGTTTGAAGGGAAATGCAGCCCGATGAGATTTGCATCATCAGAATTAAGATATGTCCTGACTAAGTCTTCAAAATTAAGACTCCTAGAAACTCCTTGTTCTTGTGTAAGGAAAACAAGCACATGGTTAAAATTGTTTTCCATCTGGACTGCCACTGGCACCAGAAAACTCTGAGTAACATAGTCTCAAGATAATGTTTTTGTCGCTTGAAAAAAATAAGCTGACTTGCACTTTGTAGCATGTGGCCCCAGTGGCCTAATGGAAATTCATGGTTCTTGGACAGCAGAAGCTTGCTGTGGAAAAACATTGATTTTGGGGTCCGGTAGAAAGACACCCTCACCCGATGATTGCCTTATATATCGGTCTTTCAAGCAGCCTGCAGTGCTCCAGTGGCGCAATCGGTCAGCGCGCGGTACTTATAAAGCAGTAACTGCTGAGCAATGCCGAGGTTGTGAGTTCAAGCCTCACCTGGAGCATTGTTTTCTTGACTTTATCTGTGTTTTAGAACGGCAGTAGGAAAGCAATGTCTCTCCGATCCCGTCATGATATATTAACATGTTTGAAGGGAAATGCGGCCCGATGAGATTTGCATCATCAGAATTAAGATATGTCCTGGACTAAGTCTTCAAAATTAAGACTCCTAGAAACTCCCTTGTTCTTGTGTAAGGAAAACAAGCACATGGTTAAAATTGTTTTCCATCTGGACTGCCACTGGCACCAGAAAACTCTGAGTAACATAGTCTCAAGATAATGTTTTTGTCGTTTGAAAAAAAATAAGCTGACTTGCACTTTGTAGCATGTGGCGCCAGTGGCCTAATGGATAAGGCACTGGCCTCCTAAGCCAGGGATTGTGGGTTCGAGTCCCATCTGGGGTGTTTGCCTACCGTGCCACTTGAACAGACTACAGGCATGTTTTAGCTCTGGAAGAATGCTCCAACAGATTCTTTACTGGATGTTACCTCCGATTGCCATTTAAATACATTGTGTGAAATTTGACCATAGAAAGGCGGTTTGTGTGTCCCAAAAGTGTGGGTTCGAGTCCTATCTGGGGTGTTTGCCTACCGTGCCACTTGAACAGACTCCAGGCATGTTTTAGCTCTGGAAGAATGCTCCAACAGATTCTTTACTGGATGTTACCTCCGATTGCCATTTAAATACATTGTGTGAAATTTGACCATAGAATGGCGGTTTGTGTGTCCCAAAAGGTTTCATCCCAAGGAACAATCCCTTTTCCAAATACAGAGAGTTTCCACTCTTCTGGGAAGGCTGTCTGCAAGAGTTTGGTGTGTGCCTGTGGGAAGTTGTGCCCATACATCCAGAAGAGCATTTGTGAGGTTAGACACTGATGTTGAGCGAGAGGGCCTCATTGCTTGCAATCTCCATTCTAGCTCTTTAAAAGGACCAATTCTTTCACAAATGTTTGTAAAGGTAGACTGCATGGCTAGGTGCTTGATTTTATACACCTGCAGCTGTGGTTATGGGACTGAATGAAACACCTGAATTCAGTGATTGAGGTGTGTCCAAATGCTTTTGTCCATATAGCGCATCAAAAGGAGGGAGTAGGTGGCTTGTAGTATGCTATAAATCAGATCATCTTCACTGACCGATGACTTGGTTACTGATTTTGATAATTGATGCAACTTAGACACGCCTCACTTAAGGTCCTTTCATATGGACCCATAGTCAGACCTATTGTCGGGGATGAGCGTTTGTATAAGATTTGATCCTCATAATTAGCCGTCGACAATCACCCAATGAACGAGCAAACACTCGCTCATCGGGTGAGGGTGTCTTTCTACCGGACCCCAAAATCAATGTTTTTCCACAGCAAGCTTCTGCTGTCCAAGAACCATGAATTTCTATGGGGACAAGCCATTACTGTATCGATTACTCGTCCCTATACAGAAGAGGTGAATGATGCATGTAAATACGGCCCTCATCTCCGCTGACGATCAGACAATTATTGGGAACGTTTCGCTTGTGCCCGATAATTGCCTTATATATCGGTCTCTTCAAGCAGCCGCAAGTGCTCCAGTGGCGCAATCGGTCAGCGCGGTACTTATAAAGCAGTAACTGTTGAGCAATGCCAAGGTTGTGAGTTCAAGCCTCACCTGGAGCATTGATTTCTTGACTTTATCTGTGTTTTAGAACGGCAGTAAGAAAGCAATGTCTCTCCGATCCCGTCATGATATATTAACATGTTTGAAGGGAAATGCAGCCCGATGATATTTGCATCATCAGAATTTAGATATGTCCTCGACTAAGTCTTCAAAATTAAGACTCCTAGAAACTCCTTGCTGTTGTGTAAGGAAAACAAGCACATGGTTAAAATTGTTTTCCATCTGGACTGCCACTGGCACCAGAAAACTCTGAGTAACATAGTCTCAAGATAATGTTTTTGTCGTTTGAAAAAAATAAGCTGACTTGCACTTTGTAGCATGTGGCCCCAGTGGCCTAATGGATAAGGCACTGGCCTCCTAAGCCAGGGATTGTGGGTTCGAGTCCCATCTGGGGTGTTTGCCTACCGTACCACTTGAACAGACTCCAGGCATGTTTTAGCTCTGGAAGAATGCTCCAACAGATTCTTTACTGGATGTTACCTCCGATTGCCATTTAAATACATTGTGTGAAATTTGACCATAGAAAGGCGGTTTGTGTGTCCCAAAAAGTGTGGGTTCGAGTCCTATCTGGGGTGTTTGCCTACCGTGCCACTTGAACAGACTCCAGGCATGTTTTAGCTCTGGAAGAATGCTCCAACAGATTCTTTACTGGATGTTACCTCCGATTGCCATTTAAATACATTGTGTGAAATTTGACCATAGAAAGGCGGTTTGTGTGTCCCAAAAGGTTTCATCCCAAGGAACAATCCCTTTTCCAAATACAGAGAGTTTCCACTCTTCTGGGAAGGCTGTCTGCAAGAGTTTGGTGTGTGCCTGTGGGAAGTTGTGCCCATACATCCAGAAGAGCATTTGTGAGGTCAGACACTGATGTTGAGCGAGAGGGCCTCATTGCTTGCAATCTCCATTCTAGCTCTTTAAAAGGACCAATTCTTTCACAAATGTTTGTAAAGGTAGACTGCATGGCTAGGTGCTTGATTTTATACACCTGCAGCTGTGGTTATGGGACTGAATGAAACACCTGAATTCAGTGATTGAGGTGTGTCCAAATGCTTTTGTCCATATAGCGCATCAAAAGGAGGGAGTAGGTGGCTTGTAGTATGCTATAAATCAGATCATCTTCACTGACCGATGACTTGGTTACTGATTTTGATAATTGATGCAACTTAGACACGCCTCACTTAAGGTCCTTTCATATGGACCCATAGTCAGACCTATTGTCGGGGATGAGCGTTTGTATAAGATTTGATCCTCATAATTAGCCGTCGACAATCACCCAATGAACGAGCAAACACTCGCTCATCGGGTGAGGGTGTCTTTCTACCGGACCCCAAAATCAATGTTTTTCCACAGCAAGCTTCTGCTGTCCAAGAACCATGAATTTCTATGGGGACAAGCCATTACTGTATCGATTACTCGTCCCTATACAGAAGAGGTGAATGATGCATGTAAATACGGCCCTCATCTCCGCTGACGATCAGACAATTATTGGGAACGTTTCGCTTGTGCCCGATAATTGCCTTATATATCGGTCTCTTCAAACGGCCGCAAGTGCTCCAGTGGCGCAATCGGTCAGCGTGCGGTACTTATAAAGCAGTAACTGTTGAGCAATGCCGAGGTTGTGAGTTCAAGCCTCACCTGGAGCATTGTTTTCTTGACTTTATCTGTGTTTTAGAACGGCAGTAAGAAAGCAATGTCTCTCCGATCCCGTCATGATATATTAACATGTTTGAAGGGAAATGCAGCCCGATGAGATTTGCATCATCAGAATTAAGATATGTCCTGGACTAAGTCTTCAAAATTAAGACTCCTAGAAACTCCTTGCTCTTGTGTAAGGAAAACAAGCACATGGTTAAAATTGTTTTCCATCTGGACTGCCACTGGCACCAGAAAACTCTGAGTAACATAGTCTCAAGATAATGTTTTTGTCGTTTGAAAAAAATAAGCTGACTTGCACTTTGTAGCATGTGGCCCCAGTGGCCTAATGGATAAGGCACTGGCCTCCTAAGCCAGGGATTGTGGGTTCGAGTCCCATCTGGGGTGTTTGCCTACCGTGCCACTTGAACAGACTCCAGGCATGTTTTAGCTCTGGAAGAATGCTCCAACAGATTCTTTACTGGATGTTACCTCCGATTGCCATTTAAATACATTGTGTGAAATTTGACCATAGAAAGGCGGTTTGTGTGTCCCAAAAGGTTTCATCCCAAGGAACAATCCCTTTTCCAAATACAGAGAGTTTCCACTCTTCTGGGAAGGCTGTCTGCAAGAGTTTGGTGTGTGCCTGTGGGAAGTTGTGCCCATACATCCAGAAGAGCATTTGTGAGGTCAGACACTGATGTTGAGCGAGAGGGCCTCATTGCTTGCAATCTCCATTCTAGCTCTTTAAAAGGACCAATTCTTTCACAAATGTTTGTAAAGGTAGACTGCATGGCTAGGTGCTTGATTTTATACACCTGCAGCTGTGGTTATGGGACTGAATGAAACACCTGAATTCAGTGATTGAGGTGTGTCCAAATGCTTTTGTCCATATAGCGCATCAAAAGGAGGGAGTAGGTGGCTTGTAGTATGCTATAAATCAGATCATCTTCACTGACCGATGACTTGGTTACTGATTTTGATAATTGATGCAACTTAGACACGCCTCACTTAAGGTCCTTTCATATGGACCCATAGTCAGACCTATTGTCGGGGATGAGCGTTTGTATAAGATTTGATCCTCATAATTAGCCGTCGACAATCACCCAATGAACGAGCAAACACTCGCTCATCGGGTGAGGGTGTCTTTCTACCGGACCCCAAAATCAATGTTTTTCCACAGCAAGCTTCTGCTGTCCAAGAACCATGAATTTCTATGGGGACAAGCCATTACTGTATCGATTACTCGTCCCTATACAGAAGAGGTGAATGATGCATGTAAATACTGCCCTCATCTCCGCTGACGATCAGACAATTATTGGGAACGTTTCGTTTGTGCCCGATAATTGCCTTATATATCGGTCTCTTCAAACAGCCGCAAGTGCTCCAGTGGCGCAATCGGTCAGCGCGCGGTACTTATAAAGCAGTAACTGTTGAGCAATGCCGAGGTTGTGAGTTCAAGCCTCACCTGGAGCATTGTTTTCTTGACTTTATCTGTGTTTTAGAACGGCAGTAGGAAAGCAATGTCTCTCCGATCCCGTCATGATATATTAACATGTTTGAAGGGAAATGCAGCCCGATGAGATTTGCATCATCAGAATTAAGATATGTCCTGGACTAAGTCTTCAAAATTAAGACTCCTAGAAACTCCTTGCTCTTGTGTAAGGAAAACAAGCACATGGTTAAAATTGTTTTCCATCTGGACTGCCACTGGCACCAGAAAACTCTGAGTAACATAGTCTCAAGATAATGTTTTTGTCGTTTGAAAAAAATAAGCTGACTTGCACTTTGTAGCATGTGGCCCCAGTGGCCTAATGGATAAGGCACTGGCCTCCTAAGCCAGGGATTGTGGGTTCGAGTCCCATCTGGGGTGTTTGCCTACCGTGCCACTTGAACAGACTCCAGGCATGTTTTAGCTCTGGAAGAATGCTCCAACAGATTCTTTACTGGATGTTACCTCCGATTGCCATTTAAATACATTGTGTGAAATTTGACCATAGAAAGGCGGTTTGTGTGTCCCAAAAGGTTTCATCCCAAGGAACAATCCCTTTTCCAAATACAGAGAGTTTCCACTCTTCTGGGAAGGCTGTCTGCAAGAGTTTGGTGTGTGCCTGTGGGAAGTTGTGCCCATACATCCAGAAGAGCATTTGTGAGGTCAGACACTGATGTTGAGCGAGAGGGCCTCATTGCTTGCAATCTCCATTCTAGCTCTTTAAAAGGACCAATTCTTTCACAAATGTTTGTAAAGGTAGACTGCATGGCTAGGTGCTTGATTTTATACACCTGCAGCTGTGGTTATGGGACTGAATGAAACACCTGAATTCAGTGATTGAGGTGTGTCCAAATGCTTTTGTCCATATAGCGCATCAAAAGGAGGGAGTAGGTGGCTTGTAGTATGCTATAAATCAGATCATCTTCACTGACCGATGACTTGGTTACTGATTTTGATAATTGATGCAACTTAGACACGCCTCACTTAAGGTCCTTTCATATGGACCCATAGTCAGACCTATTGTCGGGGATGAGCGTTTGTATAAGATTTGATCCTCATAATTAGCCGTCGACAATCACCCAATGAACGAGCAAACACTCGCTCATCGGGTGAGGGTGTCTTTCTACCGGACCCCAAAATCAATGTTTTTCCACAGCAAGCTTCTGCTGTCCAAGAACCATGAATTTCTATGGGGACAAGCCATTACTGTATCGATTACTCGTCCCTATACAGAAGAGGTGAATGATGCATGTAAATACGGCCCTCATCTCCGCTGACGATCAGACAATTATTGGGAACGTTTCGTTTGTGCCCGATAATTGCCTTATATATCGGTCTCTTCAAACGGCCGCAAGTGCTCCAGTGGCGCAATCGGTCAGTGCGCGGTACTTATAAAGCAGTAACTGTTGAGCAATGCCGAGGTTGTGAGTTCAAGCCTCACCTGGAGCATTCTTTTCTTGACTTTATCTGTGTTTTAGAACGGCAGTAAGAAAGCAATGTCTCTCCGATCCCGTCATGATATATTAACATGTTTGAAGGGAAATGCAGCCCGATGAGATTTGCATCATCAGAATTAAGATATGTCCTGGACTAAGTCTTCAAAATTAAGACTCCTAGAAACTCCTTGCTCTTGTGTAAGGAAAACAAGCACATGGTTAAAATTGTTTTCCATCTGGACTGCCACTGGCACCAGAAAACTCTGAGTAACATAGTCTCAAGATAATGTTTTTGTCGTTTGAAAAAAAAATAAGCTGACTTGCACTTTGTAGCATGTGGCCCCAGTGGCCTAATGGATAAGGCACTGGCCTCCTAAGCCAGGGATTGTGGGTTCGAGTCCCATTTGGGCGTTTGCCTACCGTGCCACTTGAACAGACTACAGGCATGTTTTAGCTCTGGAAGAATGCTCCAACAGATTCTTTACTGGATGTTACCTCCGATTGCCATTTAAATACATTGTGTGAAATTTGACCATAGAAAGGCGGTTTGTGTGTCCCAAAAAGTGTGGGTTCGAGTCCTATCTGGGGTGTTTGCCTACCGTGCCACTTGAACAGACTCCAGGCATGTTTTAGCTCTGGAAGAATGCTCCAACAGATTCTTTACTGGATGTTACCTCCGATTGCCATTTAAATACATTGTGTGAAATTTGACCATAGAATGGCGGTTTGTGTGTCCCAAAAGGTTTCATCCCAAGGAACAATCCCTTTTCCAAATACAGAGAGTTTCCACTCTTCTGGGAAGGCTGTCTGCAAGAGTTTGGTGTGTGCCTGTGGGAAGTTGTGCCCATACATCCAGAAGAGCATTTGTGAGGTTAGACACTGATGTTGAGCGAGAGGGCCTCATTGCTTGCAATCTCCATTCTAGCTCTTTAAAAGGACCAATTCTTTCACAAATGTTTGTAAAGGTAGACTGCATGGCTAGGTGCTTGATTTTATACACCTGCAGCTGTGGTTATGGGACTGAATGAAACACCTGAATTCAGTGATTGAGGTGTGTCCAAATGCTTTTGTCCATATAGCGCATCAAAAGGAGGGAGTAGGTGGCTTGTAGTATGCTATAAATCAGATCATCTTCACTGACCGATGACTTGGTTACTGATTTTGATAATTGATGCAACTTAGACACGCCTCACTTAAGGTCCTTTCATATGGACCCATAGTCAGACCTATTGTCGGGGATGAGCATTTGTATAAGATTTGATCCTCATAATTAGCCGTCAACAATCACCCAATGAACGAGGAAACACTCGCTCATCGGGTGAGGGTGTCTTTCTACCGGACCCCAAAATCAATGTTTTTCCACAGCAAGCTTCTGCTGTCCAAGAACCATGAATTTCTATGGGGACAAGCCATTACTGTATCGATTACTCGTCCCTATACAGAAGAGGTGAATGATGCATGTAAATACGGCCCTCATCTCCGCTGACGATCAGACAATTTTTGGGAACGTTTCGTTTGTGCCCGATATTTGCCTTATATATCGGTCTCTTCAAGCTGCCGCAAGTGCTCCAGTGGCGCGATCGGTCAGCGCGCGGTACTTATAAAGCAGTAACTGTTGAGCAATGCCGAGGTTGTGAGTTCAAGCCTCACCTGGAGCATTGATTTCTTGACTTTATCTGTGTTTTAGAACGGCAGTAAGAAAGCAATGTCTCTCCGATCCCGTCATGATATATTAACATGTTTGAAGGGAAATGCAGCCCGATGATATTTGCATCATCAGAATTTAGATATGTCCTCGACTAAGTCTTCAAAATTAAGACTCCTAGAAACTCCTTGCTGTTGTGTAAGGAAAACAAGCACATGGTTAAAATTGTTTTCCATCTGGACTGCCACTGGCACCAGAAAACTCTGAGTAACATAGTCTCAAGATAATGTTTTTGTCGTTTGAAAAAAAAATAAGCTGACTTGCACCTTGTAGCATGTGGAACCAGTGGCCTAATGGATAAGGCACTGGTCTCCTAAGCCAGGGATTGTGGGTTCGAGTCCCATCTGGGGTGTTTGCCTACCGTACCACTTGAACAGACTACAGGCATGTTTTAGCTCTGGAAGAATGCTCCAACAGATTCTTTACTGGATGTTAACTCCAATTGCCATTTAAATACATTGTGTGAAATTTGACCATAGAAAGGCGGTTTGTGTGTCCCAAAAAGTGTGGGTTCGAGTCCTATCTGGGGTGTTTGCCTACCGTGCCACTTGAACAGACTCCAGGCATGTTTTAGCTCTGGAAGAATGCTCCAACAGATTCTTTACTGGATGTTACCTCCGATTGCCATTTAAATACATTGTGTGAAATTTGACCATAGAAAGGCGGTTTGTGTGTCCCAAAAAGGTTTCATCCCAAGGAACAATCCCTTTTCCAAATACAGAGAGTTTCCACTCTTCTGGGAAGGCTGTCTGCAAGAGTTTGGTGTGTGCCTGTGGGAAGTTGTGCTCATACATCCAGAAGAGCATTTGTGAGGTCAGACACTGATGTTGAGCGAGAGGGCCTCATTGCTTGCAATCTCCATTCTAGCTCTTTAAAAGGACCAATTCTTTCACAAATGTTTGTAAAGGTAGACTGCATGGCTAGGTGCTTGATTTTATACACCTGCAGCTGTGGTTATGGGACTGAATGAAACACCTGAATTCAGTGATTGAGGTGTGTCCAAATGCTTTTGTCCATATAGCGCATCAAAAGGAGGGAGTAGGTGGCTTGTAGTATGCTATAAATCAGATCATCTTCACTGACCGATGACTTGGTTACTGATTTTGATAATTGATGCAACTTAGACACGCCTCACTTAAGGTCCTTTCATATGGACCCATAGTCAGACCTATTGTCGGGGATGAGCGTTTGTATAAGATTTGATCCTCATAATTAGCCGTCGACAATCACCCAATGAACGAGCAAACACTCGCTCATCGGGTGAGGGTGTCTTTCTACCGGACCCCAAAATCAATGTTTTTCCACAGCAAGCTTCTGCTGTCCAAGAACCATGAATTTCTATGGGGACAAGCCATTACTGTATCGATTACTCGTCCCTATACAGAAGAGGTGAATGATGCATGTAAATACTGCCCTCATCTCCGCTGACGATCAGACAATTATTGGGAACGTTTCGTTTGTGCCCGATAATTGCCTTATATATCGGTCTCTTCAAAAGGCCGCAAGTGCTCCAGTGGCGCAATCGGTCAGCGCGCGGTACTTATAAAGCAGTAACTTTTGAGCAATGCCGAGGTTGTGAGTTCAAGCCTCACCTGGAGCATTGTTTTCTTGACTTTATCTGTGTTTTAGAACGGCAGTAAGAAAGCAATGTCTCTCCGATCCCGTCATGATATATTAACATGTTTGAAGGGAAATGCAGCCCGATGAGATTTGCATCATCAGAATTAAGATATGTCCTGGACTAAGTCTTCAAAATTAAGACTCCTAGAAACTCCTTGCTCTTGTGTAAGGAAAACAAGCACATGGTTAAAATTGTTTTCCATCTGGACTGCCACTGGCACCAGAAAACTCTGAGTAACATAGTCTCAAGATAATGTTTTTGTCGTTTGAAAAAAAATAAGCTGACTTGCACTTTGTAGCATGTGGCCCCAGTGGCCTAATGGATAAGGCACTGGCCTCCTAAGCCAGGGATTGTGGGTTTGAGTCCAATTTGGGGTGTTTGCCTACCGTACCACTTGAACAGACTCCAGGCATGTTTTTGCTCTGGAAGAATGCTCCAACAGATTCTTTACTGGATGTTACCTCCGATTTCCATTTAAATACATTGTGTGAAATTTGACTATAGAAAGGCGGTTTGTGTGTCCTATAAGTATGGGTTCGAGTCCTATCTGGGGTGTTTGCCTACCGTGCAACTTGAACAGACTCCAGGCATGTTTTAGCTCTGGAAGAATGCTCCAACAGATTCTTTACTGGATGTTACCTCCGATTGCCATTTAAATACATTGTGTGAAATTTGACCATAGAAAGGCGGTTTGTGTGTCCCAAAAAGGTTTCATCCCAAGGAACAATCCTTTTTCCAAATACAGAGAGTTTCCACTCTTCTGGGAAGGCTGTCTGCAAGAGTTTGGTGTGTGCCTGTGGGAAGTTGTGCCCATACATCCAGAAGAGCATTTTTGAGGTCAGACACTGATGTTGAGCGAGAGGGCCTCATTGCTTGCAATCTCCATTCTAGCTCTTTTAAAGGACCAATTCTTTCACAAATGTTTGTAAAGGTAGACTGCATGGCTAGGTGCTTGATTTTATACACCTGTAGCTGTGGTTATGGGACTGAATGAAACACCTGAATTCAGTGATTGAGGTGTGTCCAAATGCTTTTGTCCATATAGCGCATCAAAAGAAGGGAGTAGGTGGCTTGTAGTATGCTATAAATCAGATCATCTTCACTGACCGATGACTTGGTTACTGATTTTGATAATTGATGCAACTTAGACACGCCTCACTTAAGGTCCCTTCATATGGACCCATAGTCAGACCTATTGTCGGGGATGAGCGTTTGTATAAGATTTGATCCTCATAATTAGCCGTCGACAATCACCCAATGAACGAGCAAACACTCGCTCATCGGGTGAGGGTGTCTTTCTACCGGACCCCAAAATCAATGTTTTTCCACAGCAAGCTTCTGCTGTCCAAGAACCATGAATTTCTATGGGGACAAGCCATTACTGTATCGATTACTCGTCCCTATACAGAAGAGGTGAATGATGCATGTAAATACTTCCCTCATCTCCGCTGACGATCAGACAATTATTGGGAACGTTTCGTTTGTGCCCGATAATTGCCTTATATATCGGTCTCTTCAAACGGCCGCAAGTGCTAAAGTGGCACAATCGGTCAGCGCGCGGTACTTATAAAGCAGTAACTGTTGAGCAATGCTGAGGTTGTGAGTTCAAGCCTCACCTGGAGCATTGTTTTCTTGACTTTATCTGTGTTTTAGAACGGCAGTAAGAAAGCAATGTCTCTCCGATCCCGTCATGATATATTAACATGTTTGAAGGGAAATGCAGCCCGATGATATTTGCATCATCAGAATTAAGATATGTCCTGGACTAAGTCTTCAAAATTAAGACTCCTAGAAACTCCTTGCTCTTGTGTAAGGAAAACAAGCACATGGTTAAAATTGTTTTCCATCTGGACTGCCACTGGCACCAGAAAACTCTGAGTAACATAGTCTCAAGATAATGTTTTTGTCGTTTGAAAAAAAATAAGCTGACTTGCACTTTGTAGCATGTGGCCCCAGTGGCCTAATGGATAAGGCACTGGCCTCCTAAGCCAGGGATTGTGGGTTCGAGTCCTATCTGGGGTGTTTGCCTACCGTGCCACTTGAACAGACTCCAGGCATGTTTTAGCTCTGGAAGAATGCTCCATCAGATTCTTTACTGGATGTTACCTCCGATTGCCATTTAAATACATTGTGTGAAATTTGACCATAGAAAGGCGGTTTGTGTGTCCCAAAAGGTTTCATCCCAAGGAACAATCCCTTTTCCAAATACAGAGAGTTTCCACTCTTCTGGGAAGGCTGTCTGCAAGAGTTTGGTGTGTGCCTGTGGGAAGTTGTGCCCATACATCCAGAAGAGCATTTGTGAGGTCAGACACTGATGTTGAGCGAGAGGGCCTCATTGCTTGCAATCTCCATTCTAGCTCTTTAAAAGGACCAATTCTTTCACAAATGTTTGTAAAGGTAGACTGCATGGCTAGGTGCTTGATTTTATACACCTGCAGCTGTGGTTATGGGACTGAATGAAACACCTGAATTCAGTGATTGAGGTGTGTCCAAATGCTTTTGTCCATATAGCGCATCAAAAGGAGGGAGTAGGTGGCTTGTAGTATGCTATAAATCAGATCATCTTCACTGACCGATGACTTGGTTACTGATTTTGATAATTGATGCAACTTAGACACGCCTCACTTAAGGTCCCTTCATATGGACCCATAGTCAGACCTATTGTCGGGGATGAGCGTTTGTATAAGATTTGATCCTCATAATTAGCCGTCGACAATCACCCAATGAACGAGCAAACACTCGCTCATCGGGTGAGGGTGTCTTTCTACCGGACCCCAAAATCAATGTTTTTCCACAGCAAGCTTCTGCTGTCCAAGAACCATGAATTTCTATGGGGACAAGCCATTACTGTATCGATTACTCGTCCCTATACAGAAGGGGTGAATGATGCATGTAAATACGGCCCTCATCTCCGCTGACGATCAGACAATTATTGGGAACGTTTTGTTTGTGCCCGATAATTGCCTTATATATCGGTCATTTCAAACAGCTGCAAGTGCTCCAGTGGCGCAATCGGTCAGCGCGCGGTGCTTATAAAGCAGTAACTGTTGAGCAATGCCGAGGTTGTGAGTTCAAGCCTCACCTGGAGCATTGTTTTCTTGACTTTATCTGTGTTTTAGAACGGCAGTAGGAAAGCAATGTCTCTCCGATCCCGTCATGATATATTAACATGTTTGAAGGGAAATGCAGCCCGATGAGATTTGCATCATCAGAATTAAGATATGTCCTGGACTAAGTCTTCAAAATTAAGACTCCTAGAAACTCCTTGCTCTTGTGTAAGGAAAACAAGCACATGGTTAAAATTGTTTTCCATCTGGACTGCCACTGGCACCAGAAAACTCTGAGTAACATAGTCTCAAGATAATGTTTTTGTCGTTTGAAAAAAAATAAGCTGACTTGCACTTTGTAGCATGTGGCCCCAGTGGCCTAATGGAAATTCATGGTTCTTGGACAGCAGAAGCTTGCTGTGGAAAAACATTGATTTTGGGGTCCGGTAGAAAGACACCCTCACCCGATGATTGCCTTATATATCGGTCTTTTCAAGCAGCCGCAAGTGCTCCAGTGGCGCAATCGGTCAGCGCGCGGTACTTATAAAGCAGTAACTGTTGAGCAATGCCGAGGTTGTGAGTTCAAGCCTCACCTGGAGCATTGTTTTCTTGACTTTATCTGTGTTTTAGAACGGCAGTAGGAAAGCAATGTCTCTCCGATCCCGTCATGATATATTAACATGTTTGAAGGGAAATGCAGCCGGATGAGATTTGCATCATCAGAATTAAGATATGTCCTGGACTAAGTTTTCAAAATTTAGACTCCTAGAATCTCCTTGCTCTTGTGTAAGGAAAACAAGCACATGGTTAAAATTGTTTTCCATCTGGACTGCCACTGGCACCAGAAAACTCTGAGTAACATAGTCTCAAGATAATGTTTTTGTCGTTTGAAAAAAAATAAGCTGACTTGCACTTTGTAGCATGTGGCCCCAGTGGCCTAATGGATAAGGCACTGGCCTCCTAAGCCAGGGATTGTGGGTTCGAGTCCTATCTGGGGTGTTTGCCTACCGTGCCACTTGAACAGACTACAGGCATGTTTTAGCTCTGGAAGAATGCTCCAACAGATTCTTTACTGGATGTTACCTCCGATTGCCATTTAAATACATTGTGTGAAATTTGACCATAGAAAGGCGGTTTGTGTGTCCCAAAAGGTTTCATCCCAAGGAACAATCCCTTTTCCAAATACAGAGAGTTTCCACTCTTCTGGGAAGGCTGTCTGCAAGAGTTTGGTGTGTGCCTGTGGGAAGTTGTGCCCATACATCCAGAAGAGCATTTGTGAGGTCAGACACTGATGTTGAGCGAGAGGGCCTCATTGCTTGCAATCTCCATTCTAGCTCTTTAAAAGGACCAATTCTTTCACAAATGTTTGTAAAGGTAGACTGCATGGCTAGGTGCTTGATTTTATACACCTGCAGCTGTGGTTATGGGACTGAATGAAACACCTGAATTCAGTGATTGAGGTGTGTCCAAATGCTTTTGTCCATATAGCGCATCAAAAGGAGGGAGTAGGTGGCTTGTAGTATGCTATAAATCAGATCATCTTCACTGACCGATGACTTGGTTACTGATTTTGATAATTGATGCAACTTAGACACGCCTCACTTAAGGTCCTTTCATATGGACCCATAGTCAGACCTATTGTCGGGGATGAGCGTTTGTATAAGATTTGATCCTCATAATTAGTCGTCGACAATCACCCAATGAACGAGCAAACACTCGCTCATCGGGTGAGGGTGTCTTTCTACCGACCCCAAAATCAATGTTTTTCCACAGCAAGCTTCTGCTGTCCAAGAACCATGAATTTCTATGGGGACAAGCCATTACTGTATCGATTACTCGTCCCTATACAGAAGAGGTGAATGATGCATGTAAATACTGCCCTCATCTCCGCTGACGATCAGACAATTATTGGGAACGCTTCGCTTGTGCCCGATAATTGCCTTATATATCGGTCTCTTCAAACAGCCGCAAGTGCTCCAGTGGCGCAATCGGTCAGCGCGGTACTTATAAAGCAGTAACTGTTGAGCAATGCCGAGGTTGTGAGTTCAAGCCTCACCTGGAGCATTGTTTTCTTGACTTTATCTGTGTTTTAGAACGGCAGTAGGAAAGCAATGTCTCTCCGATCCCGTCATGATATATTAACATGTTTGAAGGGAAATGCAGCCCGATGAGATTTGCATCATCAGAATTAAGATATGTCCTGGACTAAGTCTTCAAAATTAAGACTCCTAGAAACTCCTTGCTCTTGTGTAAGGAAAACAAGCACATGGTTAAAATTGTTTTCCATCTGGACTGCCACTGGCACCAGAAAACTCTGAGTAACATAGTCTCAAGATAATGTTTTTGTCGTTTGAAAAAAATAAGCTGACTTGCACTTTGTAGCATGTGGCCCCAGTGGCCTAATGGATAAGGCACTGGCCTCCTAAGCCAGGGATTGTGGGTTCGAGTCCCATCTGGGGTGTTTGCCTACCGTGCCACTTGAACAGACTCCAGGCATGTTTTAGCTCTGGAAGAATGCTCCAACAGATTCTTTACTGGATGTTACCTCCGATTGCCATTTAAATACATTGTGTGAAATTTGACCATAGAAAGGCGGTTTGTGTGTCCCAAAAGGTTTCATCCCAAGGAACAATCCCTTTTCCAAATACAGAGAGTTTCCACTCTTCTGGGAAGGCTGTCTGCAAGAGTTTGGTGTGTGCCTGTGGGAAGTTGTGCCCATACATCCAGAAGAGCATTTGTGAGGTCAGACACTGATGTTGAGCGAGAGGGCCTCATTGCTTGCAATCTCCATTCTAGCTCTTTAAAAGGACCAATTCTTTCACAAATGTTTGTAAAGGTAGACTGCATGGCTAGGTGCTTGATTTTATACACCTGCAGCTGTGGTTATGGGACTGAATGAAACACCTGAATTCAGTGATTGAGGTGTGTCCAAATGCTTTTGTCCATATAGCGCATCAAAAGGAGGGAGTAGGTGGCTTGTAGTATGCTATAAATCAGATCATCTTCACTGACCGATGACTTGGTTACTGATTTTGATAATTGATGCAACTTAGACACGCCTCACTTAAGGTCCTTTCATATGGACCCATAGTCAGACCTATTGTCGGGATGAGCGCTTGTATAAGATTTGATCCTCATAATTAGTCGTCGACAATCACCCAATGAACGAGCAAACACTCGCTCATCGGGTGAGGGTGTCTTTCTACCGGACCCCAAAATCAATGTTTTTCCACAGCAAGCTTCTGCTGTCCAAGAACCATGAATTTCTATGGGGACAAGCCATTACTGTATCGATTACTCGTCCCTATACAGAAGAGGTGAATGATGCATGTAAATACTGCCCTCATCTCCGCTGACGATCAGACAATTATTGGGAACGTTTCGCTTGTGCCCGATAATTGCCTTATATATCGGTCTCTTCAAACAGCCGCAAGTGCTCCAGTGGCGCAATCGGTCAGCGCGGTACTTATAAAGCAGTAACTGTTGAGCAATGCCGAGGTTGTGAGTTCAAGCCTCACCTGGAGCATTGTTTTCTTGACTTTATCTGTGTTTTAGAACGGCAGTAGGAAAGCAATGTCTCTCCGATCCCGTCATGATATATTAACATGTTTGAAGGGAAATGCAGCCCGATGAGATTTGCATCATCAGAATTAAGATATGTCCTGGACTAAGTCTTCAAAATTAAGACTCCTAGAAACTCCTTGCTCTTGTGTAAGGAAAACAAGCACATGGTTAAAATTGTTTTCCATCTGACTGCCACTGGCACCAGAAAACTCTGAGTAACATAGTCTCAAGATAATGTTTTTGTCGCTTGAAAAAAATAAGCTGACTTGCACTTTGTAGCATGTGGCCCCAGTGGCCTAATGGATAAGGCACTGGCCTCCTAAGCCAGGGATTGTGGGTTCGAGTCCCATCTGGGGTGTTTGCCTACCGTGCCACTTGAACAGACTCCAGGCATGTTTTAGCTCTGGAAGAATGCTCCAACAGATTCTTTACTGGATGTTACCTCCGATTGCCATTTAAATACATTGTGTGAAATTTGACCATAGAAAGGCGGTTTGTGTGTCCCAAAAGGTTTCATCCCAAGGAACAATCCTTTTCCAAATACAGAGAGTTTCCACTCTTCTGGGAAGGCTGTCTGCAAGAGTTTGGTGTGTGCCTGTGGGAAGTTGTGCCCATACATCCAGAAGAGCATTTGTGAGGTCAGACACTGATGTTGAGCGAGAGGGCCTCATTGCTTGCAATCTCCATTCTAGCTCTTTAAAAGGACCAATTCTTTCACAAATGTTTGTAAAGGTAGACTGCATGGCTAGGTGCTTGATTTTATACACCTGCAGCTGTGGTTATGGGACTGAATGAAACACCTGAATTCAGTGATTGAGGTGTGTCCAAATGCTTTTGTCCATATAGCGCATCAAAAGGAGGGAGTAGGTGGCTTGTAGTATGCTATAAATCAGATCATCTTCACTGACCGATGACTTGGTTACTGATTTTGATAATTGATGCAACTTAGACACGCCTCACTTAAGGTCCTTTCATATGGACCCATAGTCAGACCTATTGTCGGGGATGAGCGTTTGTATAAGATTTGATCCTCATAATTAGCCAGTCGACAATCACCCAATGAACGAGCAAACACTCGCTCATCGGGTGAGGGTGTCTTTCTACCGACCCCAAAATCAATGTTTTTCCACAGCAAGCTTCTGCTGTCCAAGAACCATGAATTTCTATGGGGACAAGCCATTACTGTATCGATTACTCGTCCCTATACAGAAGAGGTGAATGATGCATGTAAATACTGCCCTCATCTCCGCTGACGATCAGACAATTATTGGGAACGTTTCGCTTGTGCCCGATAATTGCCTTATATATCGGTCTCTTCAAACAGCCGCAAGTGCTCCAGTGGCGCAATCGGTCAGCGCGCGTACTTATAAAGCAGTAACTGTTGAGCAATGCCGAGGTTGTGAGTTCAAGCCTCACCTGGAGCATTGTTTTCTTGACTTTATCTGTGTTTTAGAACGGCAGTAGGAAAGCAATGTCTCTCCGATCCCGTCATGATATATTAACATGTTTGAAGGGAAATGCAGCCCGATGAGATTTGCATCATCAGAATTAAGATATGTCCTGGACTAAGTCTTCAAAATTAAGACTCCTAGAAACTCCTTGCTCTTGTGTAAGGAAAACAAGCACATGGTTAAAATTGTTTTCCATCTGGACTGCCACTGGCACCAGAAAACTCTGAGTAACATAGTCTCAAGATAATGTTTTTGTCGTTTGAAAAAATAAGCTGACTTGCACTTTGTAGCATGTGGCCCCAGTGGCCTAATGGATAAGGCACTGGCCTCCTAAGCCAGGGATTGTGGGTTCGAGTCCCATCTGGGGTGTTTGCCTACCGTGCCACTTGAACAGACTCCAGGCATGTTTTAGCTCTGGAAGAATGCTCCAACAGATTCTTTACTGGATGTTACCTCCGATTGCCATTTAAATACATTGTGTAGAAATTTGACCATAGAAAGGCGGTTTGTGTGTCCCAAAAGTATGGGGTTCGAGTCCTATCTGGGGTGTTTGCCTACCGTGCAACTCTTGAACAGACTCCAGGCATGTTTTAGCTCTGGAAGAATGCTCCAACAGAATTCTTTACTGGATGTTACCCTCCGATTGCCATTTAAATACATTGTGTGAAATTCTGACCATAGAAAGGCGGTTTGTGTGTCCCAAAAGGTTTCATCCCAAGGAACAATCCCTTTTCCAAATACAGAGAGTTTCCACTCTTCTGGGAAGGCTGTCTGCAAGAGTTTGGTGTGTGCCTGTGGGAAGTTGTGCCCATACATCCAGAAGAGCATTTGTGAGGTCAGACACTGATGTTGAGCGAGAGGGACTCATTGCTTGCAATCTCCATTCTAGCTCTTTAAAAGGACCAATTCTTTCACAAATGTTTGTAAAGGTAGACTGCATGGCTAGGTGCTTGATTTTATACACCTGCAGCTGTGGTTATGGGACTGAATGAAACACCTGAATTCAGTGATTGAGGTGTGTCCAAATGCTTTTGTCCATATAGCGCATCAAAAGGAGGGAGTAGGTGGCTTGTAGTATGCTATAAATCAGATCATCTTCACTGACCGATGACTTGGTTACTGATTTTGATAATTGATGCAACTTAGACACGCCTCACTTAAGGTCCTTTCATATGGACCCATAGTCAGACCTATTGTCGGGGATGAGCGTTTGTATAAGATTTGATCCTCATAATTAGCCATCGACAATCACCCAATGAACGAGCAAACACTCGCTCATCGGGTGAGGGTGTCTTTCTACCGGACCCCAAAATCAATGTTTTTCCACAGCAAGCTTCTGCTGTCCAAGAACCATGAATTTCTATGGGGACAAGCCATTACTGTATCGATTACTCGTCCCTATACAGAAGAGGTGAATGATGCATGTAAATACTGCCCTCATCTCCGCTGACGATCATGATATATTAACATGTTTGAAGGGAAATGCAGCCCGATGAGATTTGCATCATCAGAATTAAGATATGTCCTGGACTAAGTCTTCAAAATTAAGACTCCTAGAAACTCCTTGCTCTTGTGTAAGGAAAACAAGCACATGGTTAAAATTGTTTTCCATCTGGACTGCCACTGGCACCAGAAAACTCTGAGTAACATAGTCTCAAGATAATGTTTTTGTCGTTTGAAAAAAAAATAAGCTGACTTGCACTTTGTAGCATGTGGCCCCAGTGGCCTAATGGATAAGGCACTGGCCTCCTAAGCCAGGGATTGTGGGTTCGAGTCCCATTTGGGCGTTTGCCTACCGTGCCACTTGAACAGACTCCAGGCATGTTTTAGCTCTGGAAGAATGCTCCAACTGATTTTTTACTGGATGTTAAAAATTGCCATTGCCATTTAAATACATTGTGTGAAATTTGACCATAGAAAGGCGGTTTGTGTGTCCCAAAAAGGTTTCATCCCAAGGAACAATCCATTTTCCAAATACAGAGAGTTTCCACTCTTCTGGGAAGGCTGTCTGCAAGAGTTTGGTGTGTGCCTGTGGGAAGTTGTGCCCAAACATCCAGAAGAGCATTTGTGAGGTCAGACACTGATGTTGAGCGAGAGGGCCTCATTGCTTGCAATCTCCATTCTAGCTCTTTAAAAGGACCAATTCTTTCACAAATGTTTGTAAAGGTAGACTGCATGGCTAGGTGCTTGATTTTATACACCTGCAGCTGTGGTTATGGGACTGAATGAAACACCTGAATTCAGTGATTGAGGTGTGTCCAAATGCTTTTGTCCATATAGCGCATCAAAAGGAGGGAGTAGGTGGCTTGTAGTATGCTATAAATCAGATCATCTTCACTGACCGATGTCTTGGTTACTGATTTTGATAATTGATGCAACTTAGACACGCCTCACTTAAGGTCCTTTCATATGGACCCATAGTCAGACCTATTGTCGGGGATGAGCGCTTGTATAAGATTTGATCCTCATAATTAGCCGTCGACAATCACCCAATGAACGAGCAAACACTCGCTCATCTGGTGAGGGTGTCTTTCTACCGGACCCCAAAATCAATGTTTTTCCACAGCAAGCTTCTGCTGTCCAAGAACCATGAATTTCTATGGGGACAAGCCATTACTGTATCGACTACTCGTCCCTATACAGAAGAGGTGAATGATGCATGTAAATACTGCCCTCATCTCCGCTGACGATCAGACAATTATTGGGAACGTTTCGTTTGTGCCCGATAATTGCCTTATATATCGGTCTCTTCAAACAGCCGTTAGTGCTCCAGTGGCGCAATCGGTCAGTGCGCGGTACTTATAAAGCAGTAACTGTTGAGCAATGCTGAGGTTGTGAGTTCAAGCCTCACCTGGAGCATTGTTTTCTTGACTTTATCTGTGTTTTAGAACGGCAGTAGGAAAGCAATGTCTCTCCGATCCCGTCATGATATATTAACATGTTTGAAGGGAAATGCAGCCCGATGAGATTTGCATCATCAGAATTAAGATATGTCCTGACTAAGTCTTCAAAATTAAGACTCCTAGAAACTCCTTGCTCTTGTGTAAGGAAAACAAGCACATGGTTAAAATTGTTTTCCATCTGGACTGCCATTGGCACCAGAAAACTCTGAGTAACATAGTCTCAAGATAATGTTTTTGTCGTTTGAAAAAAAATAAGCTGACTTGCACTTTGTAGCATGTGGCCCCAGTGGCCTAATGGATAAGGCACTGGCCTCCTAAGCCAGGGATTGTGGGTTCGAGTCCCATTTGGGGTGTTTGCCTACCGTGCCACTTGAACAGACTCCAGGAATGTTTTAGCTCTGGAAGAATGCTCCAACAGATTCTTTACTGGATGTTACCTCCGATTGCCATTTAAATACATTGTGTGAAATTTGACCATAGAAAGGCGGTTTGTGTGTCCCAAAAAGGTTTCATCCCAAGGAACAATCCATTTTCCAAATACAGAGAGTTTCCACTCTTCTGGGAAGGCTGTCTGCAAGAGTTTGGTGTGTGCCTGTGGGAAGTTGTGCCCATACATCCAGAAGAGCATTTGTGAGGTCAGACACTGATGTTGAGCGAGAGGGCCTCATTGCTTGCAATCTCCATTCTAGCTCTTTAAAAGGACCAATTCTTTCACAAATGTTTGTAAAGGTAGACTGCATGGCTAGGTGCTTGATTTTATACACCTGCAGCTGTGGTTATGGGACTGAAAGAAACACCTGAATTCAGTGATTGAGGTGTGTCCAAATGCTTTTGTCCATATAGCGCATCAAAAGGAGGGAGTAGGTGGCTTGTAGTATGCTATAAATCAGATCATCTTCACTGACCGATGACTTGGTTACTGATTTTGATAATTGATGCAACTTAGACACGCCTCACTTAAGGTCCTTTCATATGGACCCATAGTCAGACCTATTGTCGGGGATGAGCGCTTGTATAAGATTTGATCCTCATAATTAGTCGTCGACAATCACCCAATGAACGAGCAAACACTCGCTCATCGGGTGAGGGTGTCTTTCACCGACCCCAAAATCAATGTTTTTCCACAGCAAGCTTCTGCTGTCCAAGAACCATGAATTTCTATGGGGACAAGCCATTACTGTATCGATTACTCGTCCCTATACAGAAGAGGTGAATGATGCATGTAAATACTGCCCTCATCTCCGCTGACGATCAGACAATTATTGGGAACGCTTCGCTTGTGCCCGATAATTGCCTTATATATCGGTCTCTTCAAACAGCCGCAAGTGCTCCAGTGGCGCAATCGGTCAGCGCGCGGTACTTATAAAGCAGTAACTGTTGAGCAATGCCGAGGTTGTGAGTTCAAGCCTCACCTGGAGCATTGTTTTCTTGACTTTATCTGTGTTTTAGAACGGCAGTAGGAAAGCAATGTCTCTCCGATCCCGTCATGATATATTAACATGTTTGAAGGGAAATGCAGCCCGATGAGATTTGCATCATCAGAATTAAGATATGTCCTGGACTAAGTCTTCAAAATTAAGACTCCTAGAAACTCCTTGCTCTTGTGTAAGGAAAACAAGCACATGGTTAAAATTGTTTTCCATCTGGACTGCCACTGGCACCAGAAAACTCTGAGTAACATAGTCTCAAGATAATGTTTTTGTCGCTTGAAAAAAATAAGCTGACTTGCACTTTGTAGCATGTGGCCCCAGTGGCCTAATGGATAAGGCACTGGCCTCCTAAGCCAGGGATTGTGGGTTCGAGTCCCATCTGGGGTGTTTGCCTACCGTGCCACTCTGAACAGACTCCAGGCATGTTTTAGCTCTGGAAGAATGCTCCAACAGATTCTTTACTGGATGTTACCTCCGATTGCCATTTAAATACATTGTGTGAAATTTGACCATAGAAAGGCGGTTTGTGTGTCCCAAAAGGTTTCATCCCAAGGAACAATCCCTTTTCCAAATACAGAGAGTTTCCACTCTTCTGGGAAGGCTGTCTGCAAGAGTTTGGTGTGCCTGTGGGAAGTTGTGCCCATACATCCAGAAGAGCATTTGTGAGGTCAGACACTGATGTTGAGCGAGAGGGACCTCATTGCTTGCAATCTCCATTCTAGCTCTTTAAAAGGACCAATTCTTTCACAAATGTTTGTAAAGGTAGACTGCATGGCTAGGTGCTTGATTTTATACACCTGCAGCTGTGGTTATGGGACTGAATGAAACACCTGAATTCAGTGATTGAGGTGTGTCCAAATGCTTTTGTCCATATAGCGCATCAAAAGGAGGGAGTAGGTGGCTTGTAGTATGCTATAAATCAGATCATCTTCACTGACCGATGACTTGGTTACTGATTTTGATAATTGATGCAACTTAGACACGCCTCACTTAAGGTCCTTTCATATGGACCCATAGTCAGACCTATTGTCGGGATGAGCGTTTGTATAAGATTTGATCCTCATAATTAGCCAGTCGACAATCACCCAATGAACGAGCAAACACTCGCTCATCGGGTGAGGGTGTCTTTCTACCGGACCCCAAAATCAATGTTTTTCCACAGCAAGCTTCTGCTGTCCAAGAACCATGAATTTCTATGGGGACAAGCCATTACTGTATCGATTACTCGTCCCTATACAGAAGAGGTGAATGATGCATGTAAATACTGCCCTCATCTCCGCTGACGATCATGATATATTAACATGTTTGAAGGGAAATGCAGCCCGATGAGATTTGCATCATCAGAATTAAGATATGTCCTGGACTAAGTCTTCAAAATTAAGACTCCTAGAAACTCCTTGCTCTTGTGTAAGGAAAACAAGCACATGGTTAAAATTGTTTTCCATCTGACTGCCACTGGCACCAGAAAACTCTGAGTAACATAGTCTCAAGATAATGTTTTTGTCGCTTGAAAAAATAAGCTGACTTGCACTTTGTAGCATGTGGCCCCAGTGGCCTAATGGATAAGGCACTGGCCTCCTAAGCCAGGGATTGTGGGTTCGAGTCCCATTTGGGTGTTTGCCTACCGTGCCACTTGAACAGACTCCAGGCATGTTTTAGCTCTGGAAGAATGCTCCAACTGATTTTTTACTGGATGTTAAAAATTGCCATTGCCATTTAAATACATTGTGTGAAATTTGACCATAGAAAGGCGGTTTGTGTGTCCCAAAAGGTTTCATCCCAAGGAACAATCCATTTTCCAAATACAGAGAGTTTCCACTCTTCTGGGAAGGCTGTCTGCAAGAGTTTGGTGTGTGCCTGTGGGAAGTTGTGCCCAAACATCCAGAAGAGCATTTGTGAGGTCAGACACTGATGTTGAGCGAGAGGGCCTCATTGCTTGCAATCTCCATTCTAGCTCTTTAAAAGGACCAATTCTTTCACAAATGTTTGTAAAGGTAGACTGCATGGCTAGGTGCTTGATTTTATACACCTGCAGCTGTGGTTATGGGACTGAATGAAACACCTGAATTCAGTGATTGAGGTGTGTCCAAATGCTTTTGTCCATATAGCGCATCAAAAGGAGGGAGTAGGTGGTTTGTAGTATGCTATAAATCAGATCATCTTCACTGACCGATGTCTTGGTTACTGATTTTGATAATTGATGCAACTTAGACACGCCTCACTTAAGGTCCTTTCATATGGACCCATAGTCAGACCTATTGTCGGGGATGAGCGCTTGTATAAGATTTGATCCTCATAATTAGCCGTGCCGACAATCACCCAATGAACGAGCAAACACTCGCTCATCGGGTGAGGGTGTCTTTCTACCGGACCCCAAAATCAATGTTTTTCCACAGCAAGCTTCTGCTGTCCAAGAACCATGAATTTCTATGGGGACAAGCCATTACTGTATCGATTACTCGTCCCTATACAGAAGAGGTGAATGATGCATGTAAATACTGCCCTCATCTCCGCTGACGATCAGACAATTATTGGGAACGCTTCGCTTGTGCCCGATAATTGCCTTATATATCGGTCTCTTCAAACAGCCGCAAGTGCTCCAGTGGCGCAATCGGTCAGCGCGCGGTACTTATAAAGCAGTAACTGTTGAGCAATGCTGAGGTTGTGAGTTCAAGCCTCACTTGGAGCATTGTTTTCTTGACTTTATCTGTGTTTTAGAACGGCAGTAGGAAAGCAATGTCTCTCCGATCCCGTCATGATATATTAACATGTTTGAAGGGAAATGCAGCCCGATGAGATTTGCATCATCAGAATTAAGATATGTCCTGGACTAAGTCTTCAAAATTAAGACTCCTAGAAACTCCTTGCTCTTGTGTAAGGAAAACAAGCACATGGTTAAAATTGTTTTCCATCTGGACTGCCACTGGCACCAGAAAATTCTGAGTAACATAGTCTCAAGATAATGTTTTTGTCGTTTGAAAAAAAATACGCTGACTTGCACTTTGTAGCATGTGGCCCCAGTGGCCTAATGGATAAGGCACTGGCCTCCTAAGCCAGGGATTGTGGGTTCGAGTCCCATCTGGGGTGTTTGCCTACCGTGCCACTTGAACAGACTCCAGGCATGTTTTAGCTCTGGAAGAATGCTCCAACAGATTCTTTACTGGATGTTACCTCCGATTGCCATTTAAATACATTGTGT
This sequence comes from Bufotes viridis, assembly GCA_033119425.1. Taxonomy (NCBI): domain Eukaryota; kingdom Metazoa; phylum Chordata; class Amphibia; order Anura; family Bufonidae; genus Bufotes; species Bufotes viridis. The sequence continues at coordinate 26,992 of JAKVIS010000703.1, read as the reverse complement.
GAAATTTGACCATAGAAAGGCGGTTTGTGTGTCCCAAAAAGTGTGGGTTCGAGTCCTATCTGGGGTGTTTGCCTACCGTGTCACTTGAACAGACTCCAGGCATGTTTTATCTCTGGAAGAATGCTCCAACTGATTCTTTACTGGATGTTACCTCCGATTGCCATTTAAATACATTGTGTGAAATTTGACCATAGAAAGGCGGTTTGTGTGTCCCAAAAAGGTTTCATCCTTCATCCCAAGGAACAATCCCTTTTCCAAATTCAGAGAGTTTCCACTCTTCTGGGAAGGCTGTCTGCAAGAGTTTGGTGTGTGCCTGTGGGAAGTTGTGCCCATACATCCAGAAGAGCATTTGTGAGGTTAGACACTGATGTTGAGCGAGAGGGACTCATTGCTTGCAATCTCCATTCTAGCTCTTTAAAAGGACCAATTCTTTCACAAATGTTTGTAAAGGTAGACTGCATGGCTAGGTGCTTGATTTTATACACCTGCAGCTGTGGTTATGGGACTGAATGAAACACCTGAATTCAGTGATTGAGGTGTGTCCAAATGCTTTTGTCCATATAGCGCATCAAAAGGAGGGAGTAGGTGGCTTGTAGTATGCTATAAATCAGATCATCTTCACTGACCGATGTCTTGGTTACTGATTTTGATAATTGATGCAACTTAGACACGCCTCACTTAAGGTCCTTTCATATGGACCCATAGTCAGACCTATTGTCGGGATGAGCGTTTGTATAAGATTTGATCCTCATAATTAGCCGTCGACAATCACCCAATGAACGAGCAAACACTCGCTCATCGGGTGAGAGTGTCTTTCTACCGGACCCCAAAATCAATGTTTTTCCACAGCAAGCTTCTGCTGTCCAAGAACCATGAATTTCTATGGGGACAAGCCATTACTGTATCGATTACTCGTCTCCTATACAGAAGAGGTGAATGATGCATGTAAATACTGCCCTCATCTCCGCTGACGATCAGACAATTATTGGGAACGCTTTGCTTGTGCCCGATAATTGCCTTATATATCGGTCTCTTCAAACAGCTGCAAGTGCTCCAGTGGCGCAATCGGTCAGCGCGCGGTACTTATAAAGCAGTAACTGTTCAGCAATGCCGAGGTTGTGAGTTCAAGCCTCACCTGGAGCATTGTTTTCTTGACTTTATCTGTGTTTTAGAACGGCAGTAGGAAAGCAATGTCTCTCCGATCCCGTCATGATATATTAACATGTTTGAAGGGAAATGCGGCCCGATGAGATTTGCATCATCAGAATTAAGATATGTCCTGGACTAAGTCTTCAAAATTAAGACTCCTAGAAACTCCTTGCTCTTGTGTAAGGAAAACAAGCACATGGTTAAAATTGTTTTCCATCTGGACTGCCACTGGCACCAGAAAACTCTGAGTAACATAGTCTCAAGATAATGTTTTTGTCGTTGAAAAAAATAAGCTGACTTGCACTTGTAGCATGTGGCGCCAGTGGCCTAATGGATAAGGCACTGGCCTCCTAAGCCAGGGATTGTGGGTTCGAGTCCCATCTGGGTGTTTGCCTACCGTGCCACTTGAACAGACTCCATGCATGTTTTAGCTCTGGAAAGAATGCTCCAACAGATTCTTTACTGGATGTTACTTCGCTGACATATTTAAATAGATTGTGTGAAATCTGACCATAGAAAGGCGGGTTTGTGTGTCCCAAAAAGGTTTCATCCCAAGGAACAATCCTTTTCCAAATACAGAGAGTTTCCACTCTTCTGGGAAGGCTGTCTGCAAGAGTTTGGTGTGTGCCTGTGGGAAGTTGTGCCCATACATCCAGAAGAGCATTTGTGAGGTCAGACACTGATGTTGAGCGAGAGGGCCTCATTGCTTGCAATCTCCATTCTAGCTCTTTAAAAGGACCAATTCTTTCACAAATGTTTGTAAAGGTAGACTGCATGGCTAGGTGCTTGATTTTATACACCTGCAGCTGTGGTTATGGGACTGAATGAAACACCTGAATTCAGTGATTGAGGGTGTCCAAATGCTTTTGTCCATATAGCGCATCAAAAGGAGGAGTAGGTGGCTTGTAGTATGCTATAAATCAGATCATCTTCACTGACCGATGACTTGGTTACTGATTTTTGATAATTGATGCAACTTAGACACGCCTCACTTAAGGTCCTTTCATATGGACCCATAGTCAGACCTATTGTCGGGGATGAGCGTTGTATACGATTTGATCCTCATAATTAGCCGTGACAATCACCCAATGAACGAGCAAACACTCGGCCTCATCAAGAGGCGTGCTCTTTCACCGGACCCCAAAAATCAATGCTTTTCCACAGCAAGCTTCTGCTGTCCAAGAACCATGAATTTCTATGGGGACAAGCCATTACTGTATCGGGACTACTCGTCCCTATACAGAAGAGGTGAATGATGCATGTAAATACTGCCCTCATCTCCGCTGACGATCAGACAATTATTGGGAACGCTTGCTTGTGCCCGATAATTGCCTTATAATCGGTCTTTTCAAACAGCCAAGTGCTCCAGTGGCGCAATCGGTCAGCGCCGCGGTACCCTTATAAAGCGGTGACTGTTGAGCAACGCCGAGGTTGTGAGTTCAAGCCTCACTCTGGAGCATTGTTTCTTCTGACTTTATCTTTGTTTTTTAGAACGGCAGTAGGAAAGCAATGTCTCCTCCGATCCCGCTCATGATATATTAACATGTTTGAAGGGAAATGCAGCACGATGAGATTTGCCATCATCAGACCTAAGATATGTCCTGACTAAGTCTTCAAAATTAAGACTCCTAGAAACTTCCTTGCTCTTTGGTGTAGTGACAACGCACATGGTTAAAATTGTTTTCCATCTGGACTGCCACTGGCACCAGAAAACTCCTGAGTAACATAGTCTCAAGATACAATGTTTTTAGTCGCTTGAAAAAAATAAGCTGACTTGCACTTTGTAGCATGTGGCCCCAGTGGCCTAATGGATAAGGCACTGGCCTCCTAAGCCAGGGATTGTGGGTTCGAGTCCCATCTGGGGTGTTTGCCTCACCGTGCCACTTCTGGAACAGACTCCAGGCATAGTTTTAGCTCTGGAAGAAATGCTCCAACAGATTCTTTACTGGATGTTACCTCGCGATTGCCATTTAAATACATTGTGTGAAATTTGACCATGAAAGGCGGTTTGTGTGTCCCAAAAGGTTTCATCCCAAGGAACAATCCCTTTTCCAAATACAGAGAGTTTCCACTCTTCTGGGAAGGCTGTCTGCAAGAGTTTGGTGTGTGCCTGTGGAAGTTGTGCCCATACATCCAGAAGAGCATTTGTGAGGTCAGACACTGATGTTGAGCGAGAGGGGCCTCATTGCTTGCAATCTCCATTCTAGCTCTTTAAAAGGACCAATTCTTTCACAAATGTTTGTAAAGGTAGACTGCATGGCTAGGTGCTTGATTTTATACACCTGCAGCTGTGGTTATGGGACTGAATGAAACACCTGAATTCAGTGATTGAGGTGTGTCCAAATGCTTTTGTCCATATAGCGCATCAAAAGGAGGGAGTAGGTGGCTTGTAGTATGCTATAAATCAGATCATCTTCACTGACCGATGACTTGGTTACTGATTTTGATAATTGATGCAACTTAGACACGCTCACTTAAGGTCCTTTCATATGGACCCATAGTCAGACCTAGCTGGTCGGGATGAGCTGCTGTAGGCAGATTTGGATCCTCATAATTAGCCAAGCTCGACAATCACCCAATGAACGCAGCAAACACTCGCTCCATCGGGGGTGAGGGTGTCTTTCTACCGGACCCCAAAAATCAATGTTTTTCCCTTACAGCAAGCTTCTCTGCTGCCCAAGAACTATGAATTTCTATGGGGACGAAGCCATTACTGTATCGACTACTGGCCCCTATGCAGAAGAGGTGAATGATGCATGTAAACACTGCCCTCATCTCCGCTTGACGATCAGACAACTATTGGGAACAAGCTTCGCATGTGCCCGGGAGGCCCATGCCTATATATCGGTCTTTCGAACAGCCCGCAAGTGCTCCAGTGGCGCAACTCGGTCAGCGCCGTGTACTTATAAAGCAGTAACTGTAAGAGCAATGCCGATGGTTGTGGAGTTCAAGCTCTCACCTGGAGCATTGTTTTCTTGACTTTTATCTGTGTTCTTTAGAACGGCAGTAGGAAAGCAATGCTCTCTCCGATCCCGTCATGATATATTAACATGAAAGTAAGGGAATGTGCAGCCCGATGGAGATTCTTTGCATCATCAGAATTAAGATATGTCCTGGACTCAAGTCTTCAAAATTAAGACTCCTAGAAACTCCTTGCCTCTTTGTGTAAGAGAAAACAAGCACATGGTTAAAATTGTTTTCCATCTGGACTGCCACTGGCACCAGAAAACTCTGGAGTAACATAGTCTCACGATGTAATGCGCTTTGTCGCTTTCTGAAAAATAAGCTGACTTGCACTTTGTAGCATGTGGGCCCCAGTGGCCTAATGGATAAGTGCACTGGCCTCCTGGGCCAGGGATTTTGTGGGTCGAGTCCCATCTGGGTAGTGTTTGCCTACTGTGCCACTCTTGAACAGACTCCAGGCGCATGTTTTAGCCTTCTGGAAGAATGCTCCAACAGATTCTTTACTGGATGTTACCTCCGATTGCCATTTAAATACATTGTGTGAAATTTGACCATAGAAAGGCGGTTTGTGTGTCCCAAAAGGTTTCATCCCAAGGAATAATCCCTTTCCAAATACAGAGAGTTTCACTCTTCTGGGAAGGCTGTCTGCAAGAGTTTGGTGTGTGCCTGTGGGGAAGTTGTGCCATACATCCAGAAGAGCATTTGTGAGGTCAGACACTGATGTTGGAGTTCGAGAGGGCCTCATTGCTTGCAATCTCCATCTCTAGCTCTTTAAAAGGACCCACTCTTTTCACAAATGTTTGTAAAGGCAGACTGCATGGCTAGGTGCTTGATTTTATACACCTGCAGCTAGTGGCAGGGACTGGAAATGAAACACCTGAATTCTAGTGATTGAGGTGTGTCCAAATGCTTTTTGTCCATATAGCGCATCAAAAGTGAGGGAGTAGGTGGCTTGTAGCATGCTATAAATCAGATCATCTTCACTGACCGATGACTTGGTTACTGATTTTAGATAATTGATGCAACTTAGACACGCCTCACTTAAGGTCCTTTCATATGGACCCATAGTCAGACCTCCTATTGTCGGGGATGAGCGTTTGTATAAGACTTGATCCTCATAATTAGCCAAGTCGATCACTTCACTCCAATGAACTGCAGCAAACACTCGCTCATCGGGTGAGGGGTGCTCTTTCTACCGCTGACCCCTAAAATCAACGCTTTTCCACAGCAAGCTTCTGCTGTCCAAGAACCATGAATTTCTATGGGGACAAGCCATTACTGTATCGGGATTATCAGTCCCTATACAGAAAGAGGTGAATGATGCATGTAAATACTGCCCCTCATCTCCGCGCCTTGACGATCAGACAATTATTGGGAACGCTTCGCTTTGCGCCCGATAATGCGCCTTTATATATCGGTCCTTTCAAACAGCCGCAAGTGCTCCAGTGGCGCAATCGGTCAGCGCGGCACTTATAAAGCAGTAACTGCTGAGCAATGTCAGGTTGTGAGTTCAAGCCTCTACCTGGAGCATTGTTTTCTTCTTGACTTTTATCTTTGTGTTTTCAGAACCCAGTAGGGAAAGCAATGTCTCTCCCGATCCCGCTCATGATATATTAACATGTTTGAAGGGAAATGCAGTCCCATGAGATTTGCATCATCAGAATTAAGAGATGTCCTGGACTAAGTCTTCAAAAATTAAGACTCCTAGAAACTCCTTGCTCTTGTGTAAGGAAACAGCAACGCCGTGTTGTAAATTGCTTTCCATCTGACTGCCACTGGCACCAGAAAACTCTTGAGTAACATAGTCTCAAGATAATGTTTTTGTCGCTTGGAAAAAATAAGCTGACTTTGCACTTTGTAGCATGTGGGCCCCAGTGGCCTCATCGGATAAGGCACTGGCCTCCAGGCCAGGGATTAGGGTTCGAAAGTCCCATCTGGGGTGTTTGCTCACCGTGTGCCACTTGGAACAGGACTCCAGGCATGGTTTAGCTCTGGAAGAATGCCCCAACAGATCTTTCTTTACTGATGTTACCTCCGATTGCCATTTAAATACATTGTGTGAAATTTTGACCTATAGAAAGGCGGTTTGTAGGTCCCAAAAAGGTTTCATCCTGCTGAACAACTCCTTTCCAAATATCGAGAGTTTCCACTCTTCTGGGAAGGCTGTCTGCAAGAGTTTGGTGTGTGCCTGGGGGAAGTTGTGCTCATACATCCAGAAGAGCATTTGTGAGGTCAGACACTGATGTTGAGCGAGAGGGCCTCATTGCTTGCAACCTCCATTCTAGCTCTCTTTAAAAGGACCAATTCTTTCTCACAAATGTTTGGTAAAGGTAGACTGCATGGCTAGGTGCTTGATTTCATACACCTGCAGCTGTGGTTATGGGACTGAATGAAACACCTGAATTCAGTGATTGAGGTGTGTCCAAATGCTTTTGTCCATATAGCGCATCAAAAGGAGGGAGTAGGTGGCTTGTAGTATGCTATAAATCAGATCATCTTCACTGACCGATGACTTGGTTACTGATTTTGGATAATTGATGCAACTTAGACACGCCTCACTTAAGGTCCTCTTTCCATATGGACCCATAGTCAGACCTATTGTCGGGGATGAGCGTTGTCATAAGATTTGATCCTCATAATTAGTCAAGCCGACAATCACTCCAATGAACGAGCAAACACTCGCTCATCGGGTGAGGGTGTCTTTCTACCGACCCCAAAATCAATGTTTTTCCCACAGCAAGCTTTCTGCTGTCCAAGAACCATGAATTTCTCGGGACAATGTCCACATTGTATCGATCACTTCCGTCCCATACAGAAGAGGTGAATGATGGCGTAAATACTGCCCTCATCTCCGCTGACGATCAGACAATTATTGGGAACGTTTCGTTTGTGCCCGATAATTGCCTTTATATATCGGTCTTTCAAACAGCCGCAAGTGCTCCAGTGGCGTCAATCGGTCAGCGCGCGGTACTTATAAAGCAGTGACTGCTGAGCAACGCCGAGGTTGTGAGTTCAAGCCTCACCTGGAGCATTGTTTTCTTGACTTTATCTGTGTTTTAGAACGGCAGTAGGAAAGCAATGTTCTCCGATCCCGTCATGATATATTAACATGTTTGAAGGGAAATGCAGCCCGATGAGATTTGCATCATCAGAATTAAGATATGTCCTGGACTAAGTCTTCAAAATTAAGACTCCTAGAAACTCCTTGCTCTTGTGTAAGGAAAACAAGCACATGGTTAAAATTGTTTTCCATCTGACTGCCACTGGCACCAGAAAACTCTGAGTAACATAGTCTCAAGATAATGTTTTTGTCGTTTGAAAAAAATAAGCTGACTTGCACTTTGTAGCATGTGGCCCCAGTGGCCTAATGGATAAGGCACTGGCCTCCTAAGCCAGGGATTGTGGGTTCGAGTCCCATCTGGGGTGTTTGCCTACCGTGCCACTTGAACAGACTCCAGGCATGTTTTAGCTCTGGAAGAATGCTCCAACAGATTCTTTACTGGATGTTACCTCCGATTGCCATTTAAATACATTGTGTGAAATTTGACCATAGAAAGGCGGTTTGTGTGTCCCAAAAGGTTTCATCCCAAGGAACAATCCCTTTTCCAAATACAGAGAGTTTCCACTCTTCTGGGAAGGCTGTCTGCAAGAGTTTGGTGTGTGCCTGTGGGAAGTTGTGCTCATACATCCAGAAGAGCATTTGTGAGGTCAGACACTGATGTTGAGCGAGAGGGCCTCATTGCTTGCAATCTCCATTCTAGCTCTTTAAAAGGACCAATTCTTTCACAAATGTTTGTAAAGGTAGACTGCATGGCTAGGTGCTTGATTTTATACACCTGCAGCTGTGGTTATGGGACTGAATGAAACACCTGAATTCAGTGATTGAGGTGTGTCCAAATGCTTTTGTCCATATAGCGCATCAAAAGGAGGGAGTAGGTGGCTTGTAGTATGCTATAAATCAGATCATCTTCACTGACCGATGACTTGGTTACTGATTTTGATAATTGATGCAACTTAGACACGCCTCACTTAAGGTCCTTTCATATGGACCCATAGTCAGACCTATTGTCGGGGATGAGCGTTTGTATAAGATTTGATCCTCATAATTAGCCGTCGACAATCACCCAATGAACGAGCAAACACTCGCTCATCGGGTGAGGGTGTCTTTCTACCGACCCCAAAATCAATGTTTTTCCACAGCAAGCTTCTGCTGTCCAAGAACCATGAATTTCTATGGGGACAAGCCATTACTGTATCGATTACTCGTCCCTATACAGAAGAGGTGAATGATGCATGTAAATACTGCCCTCATCTCCGCTGACGATCAGACAATTATTGGGAACGTTTCGTTTGTGCCCGATAATTGCCTTATATATCGGTCTTTTCAAACAGCCGCAAGTGCTCCAGTGGCGCAATCGGTCAGCGCGCGGTACTTATAAAGCAGTAACTGTTGAGCAATGCCGAGGTTGTGAGTTCAAGCCTCACCTGGAGCATTGTTTTCTTGACTTTATCTGTGTTTTAGAACGGCAGTAGGAAAGCAATGTCTCTCCGATCCCGTCATGATATATTAACATGTTTGAAGGGAAATGCAGCCCGATGAGATTTGCATCATCAGAATTAAGATATGTCCTGGACTAAGTCTTCAAAATTAAGACTCCTAGAAACTCCTTGCTCTTGTGTAAGGAAAACAAGCACATGGTTAAAATTGTTTTCCATCTGGACTGCCACTGGCACCAGAAAACTCTGAGTAACATAGTCTCAAGATAATGTTTTTGTCGTTTGAAAAAAATAAGCTGACTTGCACTTTGTAGCATGTGGCCCCAGTGGCCTAATGGATAAGGCACTGGCCTCCTAAGCCAGGGATTGTGGGTTCGAGTCCCATCTGGGGTGTTTGCCTACCGTGCCACTTGAACAGACTCCAGGCATGTTTTAGCTCTGGAAGAATGCTCCAACAGATTCTTTACTGGATGTTACCTCCGATTGCCATTTAAATACATTGTGTGAAATTTGACCATAGAAAGGCGGTTTGTGTGTCCCAAAAGGTTTCATCCCAAGGAACAATCCCTTTTCCAAATACAGAGAGTTTCCACTCTTCTGGGAAGGCTGTCTGCAAGAGTTTGGTGTGTGCCTGTGGGAAGTTGTGCTCATACATCCAGAAGAGCATTTGTGAGGTCAGACACTGATGTTGAGCGAGAGGGCCTCATTGCTTGCAATCTCCATTCTAGCTCTTTAAAAGGACCAATTCTTTCACAAATGTTTGTAAAGGTAGACTGCATGGCTAGGTGCTTGATTTTATACACCTGCAGCTGTGGTTATGGGACTGAATGAAACACCTGAATTCAGTGATTGAGGTGTGTCCAAATGCTTTTGTCCATATAGCGCATCAAAAGGAGGGAGTAGGTGGCTTGTAGTATGCTATAAATCAGATCATCTTCACTGACCGATGACTTGGTTACTGATTTTGATAATTGATGCAACTTAGACACGCCTCACTTAAGGTCCTTTCATATGGACCCATAGTCAGACCTATTGTCGGGGATGAGCGTTTGTATAAGATTTGATCCTCATAATTAGCCGTCGACAATCACCCAATGAACGAGCAAACACTCGCTCATCGGGTGAGGGTGTCTTTCTACCGGACCCCAAAATCAATGTTTTTCCACAGCAAGCTTCTGCTGTCCAAGAACCATGAATTTCTATGGGGACAAGCCATTACTGTATCGATTACTCGTCCCTATACAGAAGAGGTGAATGATGCATGTAAATACTGCCCTCATCTCCGCTGACGATCAGACAATTATTGGGAACGTTTCGTTTGTGCCCGATAATTGCCTTATATATCGGTCTTTTCAAACAGCCGCAAGTGCTCCAGTGGCGCAATCGGTCAGCGCGGTACTTATAAAGCAGTAACTGTTGAGCAATGCCGAGGTTGTGAGTTCAAGCCTCACCTGGAGCATTGTTTTCTTGACTTTATCTGTGTTTTAGAACGGCAGTAGGAAAGCAATGTCTCTCCGATCCCGTCATGATATATTAACATGTTTGAAGGGAAATGCAGCCCGATGAGATTTGCATCATCAGAATTAAGATATGTCCTGGACTAAGTCTTCAAAATTAAGACTCCTAGAAACTCCTTGCTCTTGTGTAAGGAAAACAAGCACATGGTTAAAATTGTTTTCCATCTGGACTGCCACTGGCACCAGAAAACTCTGAGTAACATAGTCTCAAGATAATGTTTTTGTCGTTTGAAAAAAATAAGCTGACTTGCACTTTGTAGCATGTGGCCCCAGTGGCCTAATGGATAAGGCACTGGCCTCCTAAGCCAGGGATTGTGGGTTCGAGTCCCATCTGGGGTGTTTGCCTACCGTGCCACTTGAACAGACTCCAGGCATGTTTTAGCTCTGGAAGAATGCTCCAACAGATTCTTTACTGGATGTTACCTCCGATTGCCATTTAAATACATTGTGTGAAATTTGACCATAGAAAGGCGGTTTGTGTGTCCCAAAAGGTTTCATCCCAAGGAACAATCCCTTTTCCAAATACAGAGAGTTTCCACTCTTCTGGGAAGGCTGTCTGCAAGAGTTTGGTGTGTGCCTGTGGGAAGTTGTGCTCATACATCCAGAAGAGCATTTGTGAGGTCAGACACTGATGTTGAGCGAGAGGGCCTCATTGCTTGCAATCTCCATTCTAGCTCTTTAAAAGGACCAATTCTTTCACAAATGTTTGTAAAGGTAGACTGCATGGCTAGGTGCTTGATTTTATACACCTGCAGCTGTGGTTATGGGACTGAATGAAACACCTGAATTCAGTGATTGAGGTGTGTCCAAATGCTTTTGTCCATATAGCGCATCAAAAGGAGGGAGTAGGTGGCTTGTAGTATGCTATAAATCAGATCATCTTCACTGACCGATGACTTGGTTACTGATTTTGATAATTGATGCAACTTAGACACGCCTCACTTAAGGTCCTTTCATATGGACCCATAGTCAGACCTATTGTCGGGGATGAGCGTTTGTATAAGATTTGATCCTCATAATTAGCCGTCGACAATCACCCAATGAACGAGCAAACACTCGCTCATCGGGTGAGGGTGTCTTTCTACCGGACCCCAAAATCAATGTTTTTCCACAGCAAGCTTCTGCTGTCCAAGAACCATGAATTTCTATGGGGACAAGCCATTACTGTATCGATTACTCGTCCCTATACAGAAGAGGTGAATGATGCATGTAAATACTGCCCTCATCTCCGCTGACGATCAGACAATTATTGGGAACGTTTCGTTTGTGCCCGATAATTGCCTTATATATCGGTCTTTTCAAACAGCCGCAAGTGCTCCAGTGGTGCAATCGGTCAGCGCGCGGTACTTATAAAGCAGTAACTGTTGAGCAATGCCGAGGTTGTGAGTTCAAGCCTCACCTGGAGCATTGTTTTCTTGACTTTATCTGTGTTTTAGAACGGCAGTAGGAAAGCAATGTCTCTCCGATCCCGTCATGATATATTAACATGTTTGAAGGGAAATGCAGCCCGATGAGATTTGCATCATCAGAATTAAGATATGTCCTGGACTAAGTCTTCAAAATTAAGACTCCTAGAAACTCCTTGCTCTTGTGTAAGGAAAACAAGCACATGGTTAAAATTGTTTTCCATCTGGACTGCCACTGGCACCAGAAAACTCTGAGTAACATAGTCTCAAGATAATGTTTTTGTCGTTTGAAAAAAATAAGCTGACTTGCACTTTGTAGCATGTGGCCCCAGTGGCCTAATGGATAAGGCACTGGCCTCCTAAGCCAGGGATTGTGGGTTCGAGTCCCATCTGGGGTGTTTGCCTACCGTGCCACTTGAACAGACTCCAGGCATGTTTTAGCTCTGGAAGAATGCTCCAACAGATTCTTTACTGGATGTTACCTCCGATTGCCATTTAAATACATTGTGTGAAATTTGACCATAGAAAGGCGGTTTGTGTGTCCCAAAAAGGTTTCATCCCAAGGAACAATCCCTTTTCCAAATACAGAGAGTTTCCACTCTTCTGGGAAGGCTGTCTGCAAGAGTTTGGTGTGTGCCTGTGGGAAGTTGTGCTCATACATCCAGAAGAGCATTTGTGAGGTCAGACACTGATGTTGAGCGAGAGGGCCTCATTGCTTGCAATCTCCATTCTAGCTCTTTAAAAGGACCAATTCTTTCACAAATGTTTGTAAAGGTAGACTGCATGGCTAGGTGCTTGATTTTATACACCTGCAGCTGTGGTTATGGGACTGAATGAAACACCTGAATTCAGTGATTGAGGTGTGTCCAAATGCTTTTGTCCATATAGCGCATCAAAAGGAGGGAGTAGGTGGCTTGTAGTATGCTATAAATCAGATCATCTTCACTGACCGATGACTTGGTTACTGATTTTGATAATTGATGCAACTTAGACACGCCTCACTTAAGGTCCTTTCATATGGACCCATAGTCAGACCTATTGTCGGGGATGAGCGTTTGTATAAGATTTGATCCTCATAATTAGCCGTCGACAATCACCCAATGAACGAGCAAACACTCGCTCATCGGGTGAGGGTGTCTTTCTACCGGACCCCAAAATCAATGTTTTTCCACAGCAAGCTTCTGCTGTCCAAGAACCATGAATTTCTATGGGGACAAGCCATTACTGTATCGATTACTCGTCCCTATACAGAAGAGGTGAATGATGCATGTAAATACTGCCCTCATCTCCGCTGACGATCAGACAATTATTGGGAACGTTTCGTTTGTGCCCGATAATTGCCTTATATATCGGTCTTTTCAAACAGCCGCAAGTGCTCCAGTGGCGCAATCGGTCAGCGCGCGGTACTTATAAAGCAGTAACTGTTGAGCAATGCCGAGGTTGTGAGTTCAAGCCTCACCTGGAGCATTGTTTTCTTGACTTTATCTGTGTTTTAGAACGGCAGTAGGAAAGCAATGTCTCTCCGATCCCGTCATGATATATTAACATGTTTGAAGGGAAATGCAGCCCGATGAGATTTGCATCATCAGAATTAAGATATGTCCTGGACTAAGTCTTCAAAATTAAGACTCCTAGAAACTCCTTGCTCTTGTGTAAGGAAAACAAGCACATGGTTAAAATTGTTTTCCATCTGGACTGCCACTGGCACCAGAAAACTCTGAGTAACATAGTCTCAAGATAATGTTTTTGTCGTTTGAAAAAAATAAGCTGACTTGCACTTTGTAGCATGTGGCCCCAGTGGCCTAATGGATAAGGCACTGGCCTCCTAAGCCAGGGATTGTGGGTTCGAGTCCCATCTGGGGTGTTTGCCTACCGTGCCACTTGAACAGACTCCAGGCATGTTTTAGCTCTGGAAGAATGCTCCAACAGATTCTTTACTGGATGTTACCTCCGATTGCCATTTAAATACATTGTGTGAAATTTGACCATAGAAAGGCGGTTTGTGTGTCCCAAAAGGTTTCATCCCAAGGAACAATCCCTTTTCCAAATACAGAGAGTTTCCACTCTTCTGGGAAGGCTGTCTGCAAGAGTTTGGTGTGTGCCTGTGGGAAGTTGTGCTCATACATCCAGAAGAGCATTTGTGAGGTCAGACACTGATGTTGAGCGAGAGGGCCTCATTGCTTGCAATCTCCATTCTAGCTCTTTAAAAGGACCAATTCTTTCACAAATGTTTGTAAAGGTAGACTGCATGGCTAGGTGCTTGATTTTATACACCTGCAGCTGTGGTTATGGGACTGAATGAAACACCTGAATTCAGTGATTGAGGTGTGTCCAAATGCTTTTGTCCATATAGCGCATCAAAAGGAGGGAGTAGGTGGCTTGTAGTATGCTATAAATCAGATCATCTTCACTGACCGATGACTTGGTTACTGATTTTGATAATTGATGCAACTTAGACACGCCTCACTTAAGGTCCTTTCATATGGACCCATAGTCAGACCTATTGTCGGGGATGAGCGTTTGTATAAGATTTGATCCTCATAATTAGCCGTCGACAATCACCCAATGAACGAGCAAACACTCGCTCATCGGGTGAGGGTGTCTTTCTACCGGACCCCAAAATCAATGTTTTTCCACAGCAAGCTTCTGCTGTCCAAGAACCATGAATTTCTATGGGGACAAGCCATTACTGTATCGATTACTCGTCCCTATACAGAAGAGGTGAATGATGCATGTAAATACTGCCCTCATCTCCGCTGACGATCAGACAATTATTGGGAACGTTTCGTTTGTGCCCGATAATTGCCTTATATATCGGTCTTTTCAAACAGCCGCAAGTGCTCCAGTGGCGCAATCGGTCAGCGCGGTACTTATAAAGCAGTAACTGTTGAGCAATGCCGAGGTTGTGAGTTCAAGCCTCACCTGGAGCATTGTTTTCTTGACTTTATCTGTGTTTTAGAACGGCAGTAGGAAAGCAATGTCTCTCCGATCCCGTCATGATATATTAACATGTTTGAAGGGAAATGCAGCCCGATGAGATTTGCATCATCAGAATTAAGATATGTCCTGGACTAAGTCTTCAAAATTAAGACTCCTAGAAACTCCTTGCTCTTGTGTAAGGAAAACAAGCACATGGTTAAAATTGTTTTCCATCTGGACTGCCACTGGCACCAGAAAACTCTGAGTAACATAGTCTCAAGATAATGTTTTTGTCGTTTGAAAAAAATAAGCTGACTTGCACTTTGTAGCATGTGGCCCCAGTGGCCTAATGGATAAGGCACTGGCCTCCTAAGCCAGGGATTGTGGGTTCGAGTCCCATCTGGGGTGTTTGCCTACCGTGCCACTTGAACAGACTCCAGGCATGTTTTAGCTCTGGAAGAATGCTCCAACAGATTCTTTACTGGATGTTACCTCCGATTGCCATTTAAATACATTGTGTGAAATTTGACCATAGAAAGGCGGTTTGTGTGTCCCAAAAGGTTTCATCCCAAGGAACAATCCCTTTTCCAAATACAGAGAGTTTCCACTCTTCTGGGAAGGCTGTCTGCAAGAGTTTGGTGTGTGCCTGTGGGAAGTTGTGCTCATACATCCAGAAGAGCATTTGTGAGGTCAGACACTGATGTTGAGCGAGAGGGCCTCATTGCTTGCAATCTCCATTCTAGCTCTTTAAAAGGACCAATTCTTTCACAAATGTTTGTAAAGGTAGACTGCATGGCTAGGTGCTTGATTTTATACACCTGCAGCTGTGGTTATGGGACTGAATGAAACACCTGAATTCAGTGATTGAGGTGTGTCCAAATGCTTTTGTCCATATAGCGCATCAAAAGGAGGGAGTAGGTGGCTTGTAGTATGCTATAAATCAGATCATCTTCACTGACCGATGACTTGGTTACTGATTTTGATAATTGATGCAACTTAGACACGCCTCACTTAAGGTCCTTTCATATGGACCCATAGTCAGACCTATTGTCGGGGATGAGCGTTTGTATAAGATTTGATCCTCATAATTAGCCGTCGACAATCACCCAATGAACGAGCAAACACTCGCTCATCGGGTGAGGGTGTCTTTCTACCGGACCCCAAAATCAATGTTTTTCCACAGCAAGCTTCTGCTGTCCAAGAACCATGAATTTCTATGGGGACAAGCCATTACTGTATCGATTACTCGTCCCTATACAGAAGAGGTGAATGATGCATGTAAATACTGCCCTCATCTCCGCTGACGATCAGACAATTATTGGGAACGTTTCGCTTGTGCCCGATAATTGCCTTATATATCGGTCTTTTCAAACAGCCGCAAGTGCTCCAGTGGCGCAATCGGTCAGCGCGCGGTACTTATAAAGCAGTAACTGTTGAGCAATGCCGAGGTTGTGAGTTCAAGCCTCACCTGGAGCATTGTTTTCTTGACTTTATCTGTGTTTTAGAACGGCAGTAGGAAAGCAATGTCTCTCCGATCCCGTCATGATATATTAACATGTTTGAAGGGAAATGCAGCCCGATGAGATTTGCATCATCAGAATTAAGATATGTCCTGGACTAAGTCTTCAAAATTAAGACTCCTAGAAACTCCTTGCTCTTGTGTAAGGAAAACAAGCACATGGTTAAAATTGTTTTCCATCTGGACTGCCACTGGCACCAGAAAACTCTGAGTAACATAGTCTCAAGATAATGTTTTTGTCGTTTGAAAAAAATAAGCTGACTTGCACTTTGTAGCATGTGGCCCCAGTGGCCTAATGGATAAGGCACTGGCCTCCTAAGCCAGGGATTGTGGGTTCGAGTCCCATCTGGGGTGTTTGCCTACCGTGCCACTTGAACAGACTCCAGGCATGTTTTAGCTCTGGAAGAATGCTCCAACAGATTCTTTACTGGATGTTACCTCCGATTGCCATTTAAATACATTGTGTGAAATTTGACCATAGAAAGGCGGTTTGTGTGTCCCAAAAGGTTTCATCCCAAGGAACAATCCCTTTTCCAAATACAGAGAGTTTCCACTCTTCTGGGAAGGCTGTCTGCAAGAGTTTGGTGTGTGCCTGTGGGAAGTTGTGCTCATACATCCAGAAGAGCATTTGTGAGGTCAGACACTGATGTTGAGCGAGAGGGCCTCATTGCTTGCAATCTCCATTCTAGCTCTTTAAAAGGACCAATTCTTTCACAAATGTTTGTAAAGGTAGACTGCATGGCTAGGTGCTTGATTTTATACACCTGCAGCTGTGGTTATGGGACTGAATGAAACACCTGAATTCAGTGATTGAGGTGTGTCCAAATGCTTTTGTCCATATAGCGCATCAAAAGGAGGGAGTAGGTGGCTTGTAGTATGCTATAAATCAGATCATCTTCACTGACCGATGACTTGGTTACTGATTTTGATAATTGATGCAACTTAGACACGCCTCACTTAAGGTCCTTTCATATGGACCCATAGTCAGACCTATTGTCGGGGATGAGCGTTTGTATAAGATTTGATCCTCATAATTAGCCGTCGACAATCACCCAATGAACGAGCAAACACTCGCTCATCGGGTGAGGGTGTCTTTCTACCGGACCCCAAAATCAATGTTTTTCCACAGCAAGCTTCTGCTGTCCAAGAACCATGAATTTCTATGGGGACAAGCCATTACTGTATCGATTACTCGTCCCTATACAGAAGAGGTGAATGATGCATGTAAATACTGCCCTCATCTCCGCTGACGATCAGACAATTATTGGGAACGTTTCGCTTGTGCCCGATAATTGCCTTATATATCGGTCTTTTCAAACAGCCGCAAGTGCTCCAGTGGCGCAATCGGTCAGCGCGCGGTACTTATAAAGCAGTAACTGTTGAGCAATGCCGAGGTTGTGAGTTCAAGCCTCACCTGGAGCATTGTTTTCTTGACTTTATCTGTGTTTTAGAACGGCAGTAGGAAAGCAATGTCTCTCCGATCCCGTCATGATATATTAACATGTTTGAAGGGAAATGCAGCACGATGAGATTTGCATCATCAGAATTAAGATATGTCCTGGACTAAGTCTTCAAAATTAAGACTCCTAGAAACTCCTTGCTCTTGTGTAAGGAAAACAAGCACATGGTTAAAATTGTTTTCCATCTGGACTGCCACTGGCACCAGAAAACTCTGAGTAACATAGTCTCAAGATAATGTTTTTGTCGTTTGAAAAAAATAAGCTGACTTGCACTTTGTAGCATGTGGCCCCAGTGGCCT
Organism: Bufotes viridis; assembly: GCA_033119425.1. Lineage (NCBI taxonomy): Eukaryota > Metazoa > Chordata > Amphibia > Anura > Bufonidae > Bufotes > Bufotes viridis. The sequence continues at coordinate 9,262 of JAKVIS010000703.1, read as the reverse complement.
AATGGATAAGGCACTGGCCTCCTAAGCCAGGGATTGTGGGTTCGAGTCCCATCTGGGGTGTTTGCCTACCGTGCCACTTGAACAGACTCCAGGCATGTTTTAGCTCTGGAAGAATGCTCCAACAGATTCTTTACTGGATGTTACCTCCGATTGCCATTTAAATACATTGTGTGAAATTTGACCATAGAAAGGCGGTTTGTGTGTCCCAAAAGGTTTCATCCCAAGGAACAATCCCTTTTCCAAATACAGAGAGTTTCCACTCTTCTGGGAAGGCTGTCTGCAAGAGTTTGGTGTGTGCCTGTGGGAAGTTGTGCTCATACATCCAGAAGAGCATTTGTGAGGTCAGACACTGATGTTGAGCGAGAGGGCCTCATTGCTTGCAATCTCCATTCTAGCTCTTTAAAAGGACCAATTCTTTCACAAATGTTTGTAAAGGTAGACTGCATGGCTAGGTGCTTGATTTTATACACCTGCAGCTGTGGTTATGGGACTGAATGAAACACCTGAATTCAGTGATTGAGGTGTGTCCAAATGCTTTTGTCCATATAGCGCATCAAAAGGAGGGAGTAGGTGGCTTGTAGTATGCTATAAATCAGATCATCTTCACTGACCGATGACTTGGTTACTGATTTTGATAATTGATGCAACTTAGACACGCCTCACTTAAGGTCCTTTCATATGGACCCATAGTCAGACCTATTGTCGGGGATGAGCGTTTGTATAAGATTTGATCCTCATAATTAGCCGTCGACAATCACCCAATGAACGAGCAAACACTCGCTCATCGGGTGAGGGTGTCTTTCTACCGGACCCCAAAATCAATGTTTTTCCACAGCAAGCTTCTGCTGTCCAAGAACCATGAATTTCTATGGGGACAAGCCATTACTGTATCGATTACTCGTCCCTATACAGAAGAGGTGAATGATGCATGTAAATACTGCCCTCATCTCCGCTGACGATCAGACAATTATTGGGAACGTTTCGTTTGTGCCCGATAATTGCCTTATATATCGGTCTTTTCAAACAGCCGCAAGTGCTCCAGTGGCGCAATCGGTCAGCGCGCGGTACTTATAAAGCAGTAACTGTTGAGCAATGCCGAGGTTGTGAGTTCAAGCCTCACCTGGAGCATTGTTTTCTTGACTTTATCTGTGTTTTAGAACGGCAGTAGGAAAGCAATGTCTCTCCGATCCCGTCATGATATATTAACATGTTTGAAGGGAAATGCAGCACGATGAGATTTGCATCATCAGAATTAAGATATGTCCTGGACTAAGTCTTCAAAATTAAGACTCCTAGAAACTCCTTGCTCTTGTGTAAGGAAAACAAGCACATGGTTAAAATTGTTTTCCATCTGGACTGCCACTGGCACCAGAAAACTCTGAGTAACATAGTCTCAAGATAATGTTTTTGTCGTTTGAAAAAAATAAGCTGACTTGCACTTTGTAGCATGTGGCCCCAGTGGCCTAATGGATAAGGCACTGGCCTCCTAAGCCAGGGATTGTGGGTTCGAGTCCCATCTGGGGTGTTTGCCTACCGTGCCACTTGAACAGACTCCAGGCATGTTTTAGCTCTGGAAGAATGCTCCAACAGATTCTTTACTGGATGTTACCTCCGATTGCCATTTAAATACATTGTGTGAAATTTGACCATAGAAAGGCGGTTTGTGTGTCCCAAAAGGTTTCATCCCAAGGAACAATCCCTTTTCCAAATACAGAGAGTTTCCACTCTTCTGGGAAGGCTGTCTGCAAGAGTTTGGTGTGTGCCTGTGGGAAGTTGTGCTCATACATCCAGAAGAGCATTTGTGAGGTCAGACACTGATGTTGAGCGAGAGGGCCTCATTGCTTGCAATCTCCATTCTAGCTCTTTAAAAGGACCAATTCTTTCACAAATGTTTGTAAAGGTAGACTGCATGGCTAGGTGCTTGATTTTATACACCTGCAGCTGTGGTTATGGGACTGAATGAAACACCTGAATTCAGTGATTGAGGTGTGTCCAAATGCTTTTGTCCATATAGCGCATCAAAAGGAGGGAGTAGGTGGCTTGTAGTATGCTATAAATCAGATCATCTTCACTGACCGATGACTTGGTTACTGATTTTGATAATTGATGCAACTTAGACACGCCTCACTTAAGGTCCTTTCATATGGACCCATAGTCAGACCTATTGTCGGGGATGAGCGTTTGTATAAGATTTGATCCTCATAATTAGCCGTCGACAATCACCCAATGAACGAGCAAACACTCGCTCATCGGGTGAGGGTGTCTTTCTACCGGACCCCAAAATCAATGTTTTTCCACAGCAAGCTTCTGCTGTCCAAGAACCATGAATTTCTATGGGGACAAGCCATTACTGTATCGATTACTCGTCCCTATACAGAAGAGGTGAATGATGCATGTAAATACTGCCCTCATCTCCGCTGACGATCAGACAATTATTGGGAACGTTTCGTTTGTGCCCGATAATTGCCTTATATATCGGTCTTTTCAAACAGCCGCAAGTGCTCCAGTGGCGCAATCGGTCAGCGCGCGGTACTTATAAAGCAGTAACTGTTGAGCAATGCCGAGGTTGTGAGTTCAAGCCTCACCTGGAGCATTGTTTTCTTGACTTTATCTGTGTTTTAGAACGGCAGTAGGAAAGCAATGTCTCTCCGATCCCGTCATGATATATTAACATGTTTGAAGGGAAATGCAGCCCGATGAGATTTGCATCATCAGAATTAAGATATGTCCTGGACTAAGTCTTCAAAATTAAGACTCCTAGAAACTCCTTGCTCTTGTGTAAGGAAAACAAGCACATGGTTAAAATTGTTTTCCATCTGGACTGCCACTGGCACCAGAAAACTCTGAGTAACATAGTCTCAAGATAATGTTTTTGTCGTTTGAAAAAAATAAGCTGACTTGCACTTTGTAGCATGTGGCCCCAGTGGCCTAATGGATAAGGCACTGGCCTCCTAAGCCAGGGATTGTGGGTTCGAGTCCCATCTGGGGTGTTTGCCTACCGTGCCACTTGAACAGACTCCAGGCATGTTTTAGCTCTGGAAGAATGCTCCAACAGATTCTTTACTGGATGTTACCTCCGATTGCCATTTAAATACATTGTGTGAAATTTGACCATAGAAAGGCGGTTTGTGTGTCCCAAAAGGTTTCATCCCAAGGAACAATCCCTTTTCCAAATACAGAGAGTTTCCACTCTTCTGGGAAGGCTGTCTGCAAGAGTTTGGTGTGTGCCTGTGGGAAGTTGTGCTCATACATCCAGAAGAGCATTTGTGAGGTCAGACACTGATGTTGAGCGAGAGGGCCTCATTGCTTGCAATCTCCATTCTAGCTCTTTAAAAGGACCAATTCTTTCACAAATGTTTGTAAAGGTAGACTGCATGGCTAGGTGCTTGATTTTATACACCTGCAGCTGTGGTTATGGGACTGAATGAAACACCTGAATTCAGTGATTGAGGTGTGTCCAAATGCTTTTGTCCATATAGCGCATCAAAAGGAGGGAGTAGGTGGCTTGTAGTATGCTATAAATCAGATCATCTTCACTGACCGATGACTTGGTTACTGATTTTGATAATTGATGCAACTTAGACACGCCTCACTTAAGGTCCTTTCATATGGACCCATAGTCAGACCTATTGTCGGGGATGAGCGTTTGTATAAGATTTGATCCTCATAATTAGCCGTCGACAATCACCCAATGAACGAGCAAACACTCGCTCATCGGGTGAGGGTGTCTTTCTACCGGACCCCAAAATCAATGTTTTTCCACAGCAAGCTTCTGCTGTCCAAGAACCATGAATTTCTATGGGGACAAGCCATTACTGTATCGATTACTCGTCCCTATACAGAAGAGGTGAATGATGCATGTAAATACTGCCCTCATCTCCGCTGACGATCAGACAATTATTGGGAACGTTTCGCTTGTGCCCGATAATTGCCTTATATATCGGTCTTTTCAAACAGCCGCAAGTGCTCCAGTGGCGCAATCGGTCAGCGCGCGGTACTTATAAAGCAGTAACTGTTGAGCAATGCCGAGGTTGTGAGTTCAAGCCTCACCTGGAGCATTGTTTTCTTTGACTTTATCTGTGTTTTAGAACGGCAGTAGGAAAGCAATGTCTCTCCGATCCCGTCATGATATATTAACATGTTTGAAGGGAAATGCAGCCCGATGAGATTTGCATCATCAGAATTAAGATATGTCCTGGACTAAGTCTTCAAAATTAAGACTCCTAGAAACTCCTTGCTCTTGTGTAAGGAAAACAAGCACATGGTTAAAATTGTTTTCCATCTGGACTGCCACTGGCACCAGAAAACTCTGAGTAACATAGTCTCAAGATAATGTTTTTGTCGTTTGAAAAAAATAAGCTGACTTGCACTTTGTAGCATGTGGCCCCAGTGGCCTAATGGATAAGGCACTGGCCTCCTAAGCCAGGGATTGTGGGTTCGAGTCCCATCTGGGGTGTTTGCCTACCGTGCCACTTGAACAGACTCCAGGCATGTTTTAGCTCTGGAAGAATGCTCCAACAGATTCTTTACTGGATGTTACCTCCGATTGCCATTTAAATACATTGTGTGAAATTTGACCATAGAAAGGCGGTTTGTGTGTCCCAAAAGGTTTCATCCCAAGGAACAATCCCTTTTCCAAATACAGAGAGTTTCCACTCTTCTGGGAAGGCTGTCTGCAAGAGTTTGGTGTGTGCCTGTGGGAAGTTGTGCTCATACATCCAGAAGAGCATTTGTGAGGTCAGACACTGATGTTGAGCGAGAGGGCCTCATTGCTTGCAATCTCCATTCTAGCTCTTTAAAAGGACCAATTCTTTCACAAATGTTTGTAAAGGTAGACTGCATGGCTAGGTGCTTGATTTTATACACCTGCAGCTGTGGTTATGGGACTGAATGAAACACCTGAATTCAGTGATTGAGGTGTGTCCAAATGCTTTTGTCCATATAGCGCATCAAAAGGAGGGAGTAGGTGGCTTGTAGTATGCTATAAATCAGATCATCTTCACTGACCGATGACTTGGTTACTGATTTTGATAATTGATGCAACTTAGACACGCCTCACTTAAGGTCCTTTCATATGGACCCATAGTCAGACCTATTGTCGGGGATGAGCGTTTGTATAAGATTTGATCCTCATAATTAGCCGTCGACAATCACCCAATGAACGAGCAAACACTCGCTCATCGGGTGAGGGTGTCTTTCTACCGGACCCCAAAATCAATGTTTTTCCACAGCAAGCTTCTGCTGTCCAAGAACCATGAATTTCTATGGGGACAAGCTATTACTGTATCGATTACTCGTCCCTATACAGAAGAGGTGAATGATGCATGTAAATACTGCCCTCATCTCCGCTGACGATCAGACAATTATTGGGAACGTTTCGTTTGTGCCCGATAATTGCCTTATATATCGGTCTTTTCAAACAGCCGCAAGTGCTCCAGTGGTGCAATCGGTCAGCGCGCGGTACTTATAAAGCAGTGACTGTTGAGCAATGCCGAGGTTGTGAGTTCAAGCCTCACCTGGAGCATTGTTTTCTTGACTTTATCTGTGTTTTAGAACGGCAGTAGGAAAGCAATGTCTCTCCGATCCCGTCATGATATATTAACATGTTTGAAGGGAAATGCAGCACGATGAGATTTGCATCATCAGAATTAAGATATGTCCTGGACTAAGTCTTCAAAATTAAGACTCCTAGAAACTCCTTGCTCTTGTGTAAGGAAAACAAGCACATGGTTAAAATTGTTTTCCATCTGGACTGCCACTGGCACCAGAAAACTCTGAGTAACATAGTCTCAAGATAATGTTTTTGTCGCTTGAAAAAATAAGCTGACTTGCACTTTGTAGCATGTGGCCCCAGTGGCCTAATGGATAAGGCACTGGCCTCCTAAGCCAGGGATTGTGGGTCTCGAGTCCCATCTGGGGTGTTTGCCTACCGTGCCACTTGAACAGACTCCAGGCATGTTTTAGCTCTGGAAGAATGCTCTAACAGATTCTTTACTGGATGTTACCTCCGATTGCCATTTAAATACATTGTGTGAAATTTGACCATAGAAAGGCGGTTTGTGTGTCCCAAAAAGGTTTCATCCCAAGGAACAATCCTTTTCCAAATACAGAGAGTTTCACTCTTCTGGGAAGGCTGTCTGCAAGAGTTTGGTGTGTGCCTGTGGAAGTTGTGCTCATACATCCAGAAGAGCATTTGTGAGGTCAGACACTGATGTTGAGCGAGAGGGCCTCATTGCTTGCAATCTCCATTCTAGCTCTTTAAAAGGACCAATTCTTTCATACAAATGTTTGTAAAGGTAGACTGCATGGCTAGGTGTGCTTGATTTTATACACCTGCAGCTGTGGTTATGGGACTGAAATGAAACACCTGAATTCAGTGATTGAGGTGTGTCCAAATGCTTTTGTCCATAGCGCATCAAAAGGAGGGAGTAGGTGGCTTGTAGTATTATAAATCAGGATCATCTTCACTGACCGATCGACTGGCTACTGATTTTGATAATTGATGCAACTTAGACACGCTCTCACTTAAGGTCCTTTCATATGGACCCACAGTCAGACCCATTGATACGGGGATGAGCGTTGTATAAGATTTGATCTCATAATTAGCCGCCGACAATCACTCCAATGAACGAGCAAACACTCGCTCATCGGGTGAGGTGTCTTTCACCTGACCCCAAAAATCACTGTTTTTCCACAGCAAGCTTCTGCTGTCCAAGAACCATGAATTCCTATGGGGACAAGCCATTACTGTATCGATCACTCGTCCCTATACAGAAGCTAGGTGAATGATGCATGTAAATACTGCCCTCATCTCTCGCTGACGATCAGACAATTATTGGGAACGTGCTGCTTGTGCCCGATAATTGCCTTTATATATCGGTCTTTCTCAAACAGCCGCAAGTGCTCCAGTGGCGCAACCGCTCAGCTGCGGTAACTTATAAAGCAGGTAACTGCTGAGCAATGCCGAGGTTGTGAGTTCAAGCCTCACCTGGAGCATTGTTTTCTTGACTTTATCTTTGTGTCTTTAGAACGGCAGTAGGAAAGCAATGTCTCTCCGATCCCGTCATGATATATTAACATGTTTGAAGGGAAATGCAGCCCGATGAGATTTGCATCATCAGAATTAAGATATGTCCTGGACTAAGTCTTCAAAATTAAGACTCCTAGAAACTCCTTGTTCTTGTGTAAGGAAAACAAGCACATGGTTAAAATTGTTTTCCATCTGACTGCCACTGGCACCAGAAAACTCTGAGTAACATAGTCTCAAGATAATGTTTTTGTCGTTTGAAAAAATAAGCTGACCTGCACTTTGTAGCATGTGGCCCCAGTGGCCTAATGGATAAGGCACTGGCCTCCTAAGCCAGGGATTGTGGGGTCTCGAGTCCCATCTGGGGTGTTTGGCCTACCGTGCCACTTGAACAGACTCCAGGCATGTTTTAGCTCTGGTGAAGAAAGGCTCCAACAGACTCTCTTTACTGGATGTTACCTCCGATTGCCATTTAAATACATTGTGTGAAATTTGACCATAGAAAGGCGTGTTTGTGTGTCCCAAAAAGGTTTCATCCCAAGGAACAATCCCTTTCTCCAAATACAGAGAGTTTCCACTCTTCTGGGAAGGCTGTCTGCAAGAGTTTGGTGTGTGCCTGTGGGAAGTTGTGCTCATACATCCAGAAAGAGCACTTGTGAGGTCAGACACTGATGTTGAGCGAGAGGGCCTCATTGCTTGCAATCTCCATTCTAGCTCTTTAAAAGGACCAATTCTTTCTCACAAATGTTTGTAAAGGTAGACTGCATGGCTATAGGTGCTTGATTTTATACACCTGCAGCTGTGGTTATGGGGGACCGAATGAAACACTCCGAATTCAGTGATTGATGGTGTGTCCAAATGCTTTTGTAACCATATATGATCAAAAGGAGTGGAGTAGGTGGCTTGTAGTATGCTATAAATCAGATCATCTTCACTGACCGATGACTTGGTTACTGATTTTGATAATTGATGCAACTTAGACACGCTCACTTAAGGTCCTTTCATATGGACCCATAGTCAGACCTATTGTCGGGATGAGCGCTTGTATAAGATTTGATCCTCATAATTAGCCGTCGACAATCACCCAATGAACGAGCAAACACTCGCTCATCGGGTGAGGGTGTCTTTCTACCGGACCCCAAAATCAATGTTTTTCCACAGCAAGCTTCTGCTGTCCAAGAACCATGAATTTCTATGGGGACAAGCCATTACTGTATCGATTACTCGTCCCTATACAGAAGAGGTGAATGATGCATGTAAATACTGCCCTCATCTCCGCTGACGATCAGACAATTATTGGGAACGTTTCGTTTGTGCCCGATAATTGCCTTATATATCGGTCTTTTCAAACAGCCGCAAGTGCTCCAGTGGCGCAATCGGTCAGCTACGGTACTTATAAAGCAGTAACTGTTGAGCAATGCCGAGGTTGTGAGTTCAAGCCTCACCTGGAGCATTGTTTTCTTGACTTTATCTGTGTTTTAGAACGGCAGTAGGAAAGCAATGTCTCTCCGATCCCGTCATGATATATTAACATGTTTGAAGGAAATGCAGCCCGATGAGATTTGCATCATCAGAATTAAGATATGTCCTGGACTAAGTCTTCAAAATTAAGACTCCTAGAAACTCCTTGCTCTTGTGTAAGGAAAACAAGCACATGGTTAAAATTGTTTTCCATCTGGACTGCCACTGGCACCAGAAAACTCTGAGTAACATAGTCTCAAGATAATGTTTTTGTCGTTTGAAAGAAAATAAGCTGACTTGCACTTTGTAGCATGTGGCGCCAGTGGCCTAATGGATAAGGCACTGGCCTCCTAAGCCAGGGATTGTGGGTTCGAGTCCCATCTGGGGTGTTTGCCTACTGTGCCACTTGAACAGACTCCATGCATGTTTTAGCTCTGAAAGAATGCTCCAACAGATTCTTTACTGGATGTTACTTCCGATTGCTATTTAAATAGATTGTGTGAAATCTGACCATAGAAAGGCGGTTTGTGTGTCCCAAAAAGGTTTCATCCCAAGGAACAATCCCTTTTCCAAACACAGAGTTTCCACTCTTCTGGGAAGGCTGTCTGCAAGAGTTTGGTGTGTGCCTGTGGGAAGTTGTGCCCATACATCCAGAAGAGCATTTGTGAGGTCAGACACTGATGTTGAGCGAGAGGGCCTCATTGCTTGCAATCTCCATTCTAGCTCTTTAAAAGGACCATTCTTTCACAAATGTTTGTAAAGGTAGACTGCATG
>JAKVIS010000702.1:0-56266 GCA_033119425.1 Bufotes viridis | reverse complement strand
ACACATATTTGCATACAGAAAAAAAAACAAAAAAAAAAACATACTTACCTCCATGGCAGCGATGCGATGCAGGCCTCTTCTGGCCTGTGTCCCGAGCAGTACGGCTCAGGCAGCGCAATGACGTCATTGCGCCGCATGCGCCGGCCTCTGATAGGCTGCTGGCCTTGTGCCGGCAGCCTATCAGAGGAACAGGGATGGGAGACGCCTCTCCCTTGCCCTGCTGCAGTGTTGTGCAAATTTTTTTATGTATGCACTGTAATATAGAAATGGAGATGTCGCTGTGCTGGATGCTTGAAATCTGGCAGCCTATCAGGTCTACATAGAAGTGGGTTTTTCTATGGGAAGGCTGAGTACAGCTCTGGAATGATACCAAGGTTTCTGGCTATTTATACCCACAGGGATTAGACACGCACATGTACACATTCAACTCGTATCCTAGATCTGCTAGTAATAATTAATGCAGTATTCTGTATAAGGTTCATATCTGCATTGTAACTCCATCACAGATTCTGTGGCAGAACGGCAGGAAAATTATTGCAGCATGCTGCGCTATTTTTTATTTTTTTTTGGGTAAAATGATGGACACCATGATGGGGGCCCCACCAACCCCATTATATTCAGTGTGCTCCATCGGGTGCCATTGGTGTCCGTCATGTGATGGTTCCGTTCCTGACTTAAGATCCATTTTTTGCCTCCTATGACAGAATATAAAAATGTGAACTCAGCCCTACAAATAATATTTATATTGCTTTATTTACATCTTTTTATCCAAAATTATAATAATGGCCCACTTTTACTAATGTGATTGTGACTGGAATGTGACAAAATTTGGCATATTTCTGGCGCAAAGGAAGAGATTTATCAAGACCAGCGTTTTCTGCCGTAGATTTCTGGCTTCATGTGTGCCCGATAACGGGCGTAAATGAAGATACATTTGTTGCGGTGGCTGGTCAAGCTCCTTTCCGGCCTTGCCATACCCCCTTTCTGAAAAGTGGTGAGGGCAGCATATAACTGACCTTTGCGGCTTTTTAAAAAAGAGTCGCAAACACACGTGTCGTTCAAAATCTGGTCTTTAAAGATGGCGCCATAACCACCGGGTTTCTGGTGTATTATACAGCAGAGGCCCGGGTCTAATGTCTGTGATTGATGGTAATGCTGATCGCAGCCATTGTAACCCCTCACATGCCATGGTCAAATGTGACCACAGCATCTAAAAGAGCTAAAACCTTAAATTCCAGATGATTTAGCTACAAAACCTAGTATGAAACCACTACTAAAACTGCATAAAACTCTAATTGTAGTTATGCTTAAAATGACTTTAAGGCTTTTAATCCAATTTCTAACAATATTTTACATTTGGTTTTCCTATACAAATAGGACCACATCATACAGTATGTACACATACTCCTAGATAATTATTATTAATAGGAATAATTTTATAATAATGATTAGTCTTCCACACTGTCATTCTTTAACAGAATTGGTTCTGGTGGTGTTTTTTTTGTTTTTTTTTACCAGTAATAAATGGCAGAATAACCACAGATTTATTTTTTGTCCCATTGTGTCTTATCACTAGCATTTTCTTTGTGGGGTTTTTTTACTATAAAGAGGGAGATGTCAAAAAGCCTGAAAAAGCGGCAAGTGCTCCAGCATGCTGCATTTTTCGAAAAGAAGCGAGAAAGAATAAAATGCCTAGTAGCTAATAAAAGCATCAGGAGCAAAAAAAAACACTTGTGTGTCTTGAATTTCATATTTCCCATAGACCTGCAGCTAACATTTGGAGCTGGTGGCTTTGCAGGAAAAACACACCAAAAAAACGCAGGTGCTAAAAGTGTGAAAGCACCCTAAAACTGTCTCAAGAATTCATTATGATTAGTGGTCTGTACAGGTCGCAATCAATCAGAGCTTCATCATTTTGGAGAACATCAATGGACATGCAACACAACAGAATCACCCAACTCTATACACCAGTACTGATCTCTGCCTTCTAGTAGAGAGGTATTGGCCATACTTGTGTATCAGCATGGCTGCATTTACTGGTGTAAAACATGCCATGGTCTAACTGCCAGGACCCCGCAGATCCTCTGTGCACAGACATACAACGCAGGCCCAGCTACTTGAACAGACCCGTGTCACAGTTTTCTACAAACGAGGCTGGATGGGACATGTGCTGTGCAGAGAAACTTCTAACTGGACTTCTGCCCATTTTTTCTCTTGATCTGCTGGTTTAATTTGATCTGGCGTTCTGACAGTGACTTCAGCTCTGAACTATAATGCAGGCTGTAGTTCAGGATCAGTACAAGATATGTAATACAATATATTTACTATAGATTACACCATTTAGTAATATCTGCCTCTGTGTCTTTGTTAATTGCATTTCTCTTTTTCTTTTAGTTTGTTCCTGAAATTGGACATAAATACTATGTGGAATTTACTGCTCGGGTGTCTCAAACAATGGTAAGTTAGGGCTGTATTAGATTAAAAGATCAGTCAGACCATTGTTGGGAGGGAAGCGTTTCTTCCCTGCAATTGCCTGATGAACGTTTGCTCGTTCATTGGGTAATTGGTGGCAGTATTACACTGCCAGATCATTGATAACGAGCGTTCCTACGAAACTAAGCAATTATCTGGCCGACTATCAGCCAGTGTAATACAGGCTTTAGTCTACTTATACATGAGATACTGGGAGTTGTAGTGTAGTCGTAGGGTATACTGTTAGACATGATAAACTATGGCTCTCCGTATTGTGAACTACAGTGATTTAGGGATGACTGTATCTGAAGTAGATATTTCAGTATTTTTTCTGTTCTTTAGGAAAATATAGGATTTTGCACAGCAACCATTTTCTTCCAAGAAGAGAAACCGCGACCAGCCATAAATGTCAACTGTTCTAGCACCAAGATCCAGAAGCAAGCTAGTGATGATGACTACAACTTCTACAAGTTGATGAAGTCCCAGACTGTACCTATCACTGGAGAAAACATTCCTGGTGAGACCTTTAAAGTCTGTCCACCCCCAAAATTATTTGATAATCCAGGCACAATGCCTTGTGGAGCTGGCTGAATGTAATGATAAGCTTTCACTTAGCAGTTCGTTGCTTCATTTTGGAGAAAAAGCACTTTTAATCCATATGCAAATGAGCAGCTGAGTGCACTGAGGCTGGGCCCAAGCCACTCTGTGCACCTCTGCACCTTCTGCTTCCTCTGCCAGCCGTTTCCTCTTCTTCTTGATTGGTAGGGTCAGGTTCCTGCATAGTCATCTCAGCTGGCACTGTAAATAAAGAGGGAGGGGCTGGCAGAGGAACCTGAGGGAGGAGAGGTGCACATAGTGACTTGGGCCCGCCCTCAGTGCACTCAGTTTCTCATTTGCATATGGATTCAAGGTGTTTTTCTCCAGAATAAAGCAATAGATCGCTAAGTGAAAGGTTTCATTGCATTCAGCTGAGCTAACCCTGCAAGTCATTGATAGCCGGCATGATCCCTGATGCATGACTGACCACGAGCCTGATGAAGGGGTACACCTACTAAAGCCCGAAACGTTGCTTAAATGCCTGGCTGAATAAAATCTAAAACTGCATTCAAAGTTCAAAAATTGGTGTGCCGTCTCAATTTTATGTATTAAGCCTGCAAGTCATTGAGCCTGGTTTATCAGTGAATTTCCTAGTGATAGATTCCCTTTAAAGGGTGTGTGCCAGTTTTAAAGGGAAAGTGTCATACGACAATAAACTATTGTTTAAATCACGTCTTTATGTCAACCAAAAAATCTTTAAAAATATGTTTAACTGGTTATGTTATTAAAAAATCCTAAAATCCTGCAATTTTCGCACTGCCGACCAAGCCTAATAATAGGTGCGACTTCTTTCACTGTACAGTTTACTGGCATCACAGGCAGTGACAGATATTACCTCTGTATAGATAACAAAGGATCCACCATTCACAATAGGTAATATCACAGTTTATCTACTCCCTCCTGACAGGTCACAGAGCATGCCCAGTGAACTATCTCATCGAAGTCAGTGAGTCATCTCCTGTCTATTGTGTCTAGTGCCCATGGTGGCTGCTGTAAAGTATGTCTTTAAATTCTGATAAAACAGCTCAGGCAAGATGGCTGACTCCCATAATCATATTTAGGAAATAGAATAAAACACTCTACAATTATAAAATAAAAACTAATTAGAAAAAAACAAATGTGTCATTATTTAGTTCTAGGGGCTGTTTCACTCGAGCGAGTCCATTGCGGAAATCACTCTCCGTGCGTGAGCATGATCCTCCGTTCTGGACGTGCATGATGATTTATAATGCTGTGTGCCTCTGCTTGAGCTTACTTCTCCAGGTTCATACTGCCAGCTTTATGTCACTATGATCCTGTAGTAAAAAGGTCAAGCAGAGGCACACAGCATTATAAATCATGATATTGCCCTGCGTTCCTGCAAGTCCAGAACGGAGGATCACGCTCACAGTAAGGGTCCATTCACACGTCGGCAATTCTGTTCCGCATCTTGCGGAACGGAATTGCGGACCCATTCATTTCAATGGGGACAGATGATGTCCCAGCCGGGTCCGCAATTGCGGATCCGCACTTCTGGGTCTGCAATCGCGTTCCCGAAAAAAATAGAACATGTCCTATTCTTGTCCGCAATAGCGGACAAGAAAATACATTTTCTATGTAGTGCCGATGATGTGCGGTCCGCAAATTGCGGATCGCACATCGCCAATGTCCGTGTTTTGCGGATCCACGGATCCGTGGATCTGCAAAACACACACGGACGTGTGAATGGACCCTTAGAGCGTGATGCCCGCAATCGACACGCTCGTGTGAAACAGCCCTAACTGGCAGAAAAAAAATTTGATGACACTTATCCCATATCTTTTGTTTAAAACTTGGCCCAACCCCTTTTATTAGCTGAACATTTCAGTTTTGGGATTTCTTCCTCCTCCTGTTTAGGGTATGAGCGGTGGCATTAATGTCCTGCTGTAAACTGGGGGTAGCATATTATAAATGACTGTCTCTCTTCTGTATTTTCTCAGACAGCTTTGGATTTATTGAACCACAACTAGAACCAGTGTGGAATCTGGCCAAATTGGGAAGCAGCTATGTCATATGGGATAAGACCACAGAGGGCCATGAATACAATATGCAGCAAATCAAATCTGTAAAGCAAGTGGTAAGAAAAATATTTATTTACATGAAGCGTTGGGGTTCTTATGATTACTTTGTTACCTATTGCTTTAAAATCTGTGTTTGACAATAGGAGTGCAATAGGGTGGTGAATGGATCAAGCAGAATAGTTATTTTAGTTATATAGTTATGAAATAGAATAGTTTTTTGTGACCTCATTGTGGATGAACTACTAATCTTTGATACAGTCAACCAACTATGTCCTAACCACCTACATCCACTACACAATGGATGGAGCTGTGTAGTTCCACCACGGAAGTTGGCGCTGGGAATACACAGCTCCGTCCATCGTGTAGTGAATGGAGCTGGTTATTGCAGCACTGCTTCCATGTGAAGTGAATGGGATCCAGTGCTAACCCGAAAATGCTGATCTGCAGGGGTGCAGGGTGTCTGACCCCCATTAATCAGATAATGATAGCCTATCATGATAGTCCATCTGTAGTAAAATCATGGATAGCGCCTTTAAAGTTGGAACCTAGCGAATACTAATGATACGGTGGTACCTACAGTGACTGACATAGAAGAGATCTAGATGGACTTTCCATTATAGTGCTGCTAACTAGGGTTGAAGGACCTGGAGTGTGTTCTGCCCACTACACCCATTTCATGGCCCTTGGCCTTATTTCCATCCACTTATTTGGTATCCGCAGTTCCTCTGTAAGGGTTCATGCAACCAAAATTATTTTTTGTCCGTGTCCGTACAATTATTATTTTTTTTAAGGGGGGCCCGTATGCAAAACCATTCACTACAATAGGGCCACAAAAAAACAGAAATTAAAAAAAAAAAAATAATTTAAACATGTCCTACTATTGTCCGCATTATAGACAAGAATAGGACTATTCTATTATGGGCCGGTTGTTCCATTCCGCAGAATGCATACCAGTATCCGTGTTTTGCAGGTCCGGTAATTTGCAGACCGCAAAACAACGGTCGTGTGCATGAGCCCTAAAAGAGAATCCTCACAGGGATGACACTTACTAGAGCTGAGCTCCCTCCGAGGGCCCCAAAGCATGTATTGAGTGTAAAGTCCTTAGTATCTTCTAGATTGGGCAAAACTGGTTCATGTGGCCCCCGTCCTGGACAGTTCAGTGAGACACGGTTAACTTTTTGAATATCACTGGTCAATGTGATGTCACTGTTATATAGTTAGTACAAGGATAGGACTCCAGGGTGGATTATAATGAGAACATTGAGCCTAATGTACTTGTAGGTGGCCATTATTAGTATCATCCGTCCAAGTGTCCACCTCTCAGTATAGTAGTTTGACATGTAAAATAAAATGGTGAGCCATGCCACTGTCCAAAAAAAGACCATTACTAATGATTTCATTTCTTTTCAGCTCCGAAAGGACAATTTAATCGCTTTTGACTATGACCTCTTTCTTTATGAAAGACCATCAGAGGTAAGTGGCCATCTACTGATAGAGTGCATGATACATCTTAGGCCTTCCATTACGCTTGTCATTTAACCCTGTACTTCTGCTTCCAGGAATTGGTGTCTTGTAGTATCCATGTTGTCTGGATTCCTGGAAAGCCACCCAAAGTGGACTATAATTGTAGTGAAGATTCAGAAAATGGATCCGGCAACAAGTCAGATGATGGATCAGCTTTCCTAGGAAATTTTAAATAAAATATTTTCAGATTTCATAATGAAGGAGTCATTTAATGACTGTATTTTGTGTAAGGTGGGAGGGGGAGCTGTTATTTTTTTTGACATGTTGAATATTCTATATATACTGTAGATTCCAGCCTTTTCTCACATTTCTCATGTTACTTTTGGAGGCATTCATGCCCATAAGATGAAACATATAAGGCGGCATGAATGTGAATTATAATCATGTACTTACAGAGTTAGGGCAGGAAGAGTCTTTAGTTTTAGCCAGGCCGTAATGTAGTCCTCACTGTAGGGGGGCACCATGTAATGTCACTGCTGCTCAGCTCAGGTTTCCAGCAGAGCTGTGTCATATGCTTCAGGAGGACATTGAGACAAACGTTGTAGCCACCTCTCTGCCACCTGTCATGTTGTCACATTAACAAACCAGGTGGGCAGTGTGGTATAATGGCTGCAGGGTATATACATGCTATAACCATGGCACCATACCACTCATGGCTGCCAAAGCAGATATGCTGTGTAGGTATACATATACGCCGTATACTGGAAATCCTATATCAATGTTAGAAAAGTAATTTAAGATCCGGCAGCACATAATAAATAGGCAGCGAGTAAGTAAATGCGGATGGATACAGAGTAGAAATTTTAAAGACAAATCTTTTAAGAAAAAAAACTTTATTTTATTGTGTATAGGACCCGGCACAATTTTTTTTGGGTAGTATGGCAAAGGGTTTTATGGAAATATATAATGCAATCTCTGCATACTGCTGGTGAATGGATAAATGCCATTGTATACATTCCATGGGTAAAAACCTGTCCTGATCATACTTAAAGGGCTTGTCTTCTATAGACAGCACCACCCCTGTCCGCTGGTTGTGTGCGGCATTGTACCTGTGCCCCATTGGAGCCGAGCTGCAGTACCAGAACCAAGCTAAGTGCAGGGGTTTTGCTGTTTTTGAATGAAATCAGACAGGCTTGGCTAATCCTGGACAACCCCTTTAAGTGATACAGATGCAGAACTCACTGTGTGTGTCAGAATACCCTCCACGTGATCGGGCCAGGTTTTCAGCCTCTAGATGTAAACATTGACTGTTTTACTGTTATGATTTATTGACAGCAAGCAGAGATTTTGAAAATGGTGAAAAGTTGAAATGCAAAGTATATTAGAAATTTGCAAAAATCCCATAAAAAATAAAAATTAACTTTTTTAGTGATAGCTGACACACCTTTAAATTTTTATCTCTACTTGAACATGAAAATTGTATGTGCAAAAAGACCAATGAAGGTAATTTCATAAAGGCAAAAAAAGACAACTTTAGAGGTAGACATATTAGGGGAGATTTATCAAAACTGGTGCAAAGGAAAACTGTCTTGGTTGCCCATGGCAACCAATCAGATTGATCCTTTCATTTTCCAAAACAGCTCTGAAAAATGAAAGGTGGAATCTGATTGGTTGCTATCAGCCACTAAACCAGTGTTCCTTTGCAGCAGTTTTGATCTCCTTCATTTTTGTTATTACCATTATCCAAATTCAATAGATGCCTGTCATTTTCACAACCCATAGTCACAAGTAAGGGTAAGGCCACGGTCACGTGGTCCATATTTGGTTAGCATTTTGCATCAGGAGTGGAACCTACGGAGAGAACATGTCAGGAAAGACTTTCATCCCTTCTGTGTTTTGAACCCACTTCTTGTGCTTAAAATTGTTGATGCAAAATAGTGACCAAAATACACAAGTGTGAATGTGGCCTCAGGCTCTTTTCTGACTCTAATAAGGCTACATGCACACGACCGTTGCCTGCCTCCGCGTCCGCTCCTCCTTGAAATTTTGCTTCCGTCAAAAAAAACGGATGACGGACGGTTTTTTTTTTTTTTGACGGATCCGATTTTTATGGCAGATCCATTGTAAAAATGCCTATCCTTGTCCGCAAACGTGAAAAAAATAGGACATGCACTATTTTTTTGATGGAATGAAAACACGGATCACGGATGCGGAACAAAAACGGTTGACCATCCGCATTTTTTGACGGACCCATTGAAATGAATGGGGAAGCATCCTATCCGTGAAAAAAAACGGAACGGACACGGAAACAAACAACGGTCGTGTACATGGGGCCTAATTCAGGGTACTTTCACACTTGCGACAGAGTGATCAGGCAAGTAGTTCCGTTTCCGGAACTGCCTGCCAGATCAGTCAGTCTGCATGCAAATGGAAAGCATTTGAAGACGGATCTGGCTACAGCTCCGTCTTACAAATGTATTGCAAGAACGGATCTGTCTCACCGCTTGTCATGCGGAGAGACGGATTGGTTATATTTTTTGGGTAGTGTTGAGGGAACTTTGTACTTCAAGTTCAGCATACAAGGTTCGGGTTATCTAAGAACTCCGTTATGGATTCCGCTACCACGGACCATAAATTATGGTCCGTAGTAACGGAATGCATAATGGAATTCTTAGATAACCCGAACCTTGTACACCAAACTTGAAACGCAAAGTTCGCTCAATACTGGTGCTGGCTTTCGGATCCCCACAGATCACATATTGATGACCTATCCTGAGGGTAGTGTATATGTCTAATAAATCATTTTTATATATATATATTTATATATATATATAATTCCCGAAAAAACCCTTTAAAGCACAAATGACACATGCATGCAAAGCAAGCGGCCATCCTGTGGACTTTCAGGAGGAGACATGTTTGGGGTACTGAGGATGTAGGCTGCAAAGTTCGACCAGCACTTCCAAGCAATATGAAATAAGTACAGGTGAAAGCTACCACGGCTGCAATACAAAAGCAAACAAACACTATATACAGCATGTGGATCTAGGCGGCAGCATCATCTGCTAGTGGCCATCCTTCTAGATCTTTGTGCATGTCTTGTTTGGCACTGTGGATATACGTATCAATGTGGTGCTGTACCTTATATCTTATAATCTTGAGTAGTGGCCAGTTTACTGAATACACACACACAGGATAATTGCATAATAGCTCTGTAAATTATAAAAGCCATGCCTGTAATCAGCGCTGTGGCCAACACACATCAGCAGTATAGGGTTTCTCACACTGCTTAGTGATGCATATAGTTGTATATCCTGGAGAGACCATATTACCAGCTTTTCTATGAATGTAGTCTATATGTAGCATATATAAAGTTTTCTCCAAATACAATATCCAGAGACCATCTTGTGTGTTCAGGGCAGCTGTAGGCCACACTTTGTCACAGATAAAGCCTCTGTTTTTCTGTTAATCTTTGCTCAGATGCTTCCATTCATGTAAAATTATCTACAGGAAAACTATAGAGATGAAATGTCTACTATTTTAAATAAAAAGTCTTCTTTTAAATACGTAAAATTGTCCGTAAATTTATCATGAATGGGTTCTGTGCTCACATTTGGTTAGCCGTAACTTATTACCATGTACATTCCTTTAATTTTTTTTTTCCGAATGGCCAATGATCGGGGCAGAGTGCTTGCTCCAGATAATTGTCCCATGTAAATGTGCCACCGATGAACAAGAAACACTTGGGTGACTGTATCTTTTGGCCGGCACCCAAAATCATAGATTCTGGGCAGAAGATTGCCCTGTGTAAACAGGATATGCAGCCCAGCAACAGTGAATCTGTATGGGCACAAGTTGGAGGACCATAATGGGTGCCACTTTTTCTACCCACAAATTGTAACCAAGGTTAGGATATATTTAAATTTTGGCAAGAAAAGCCCTGAAAGCGGCACATGTAAATACACCCAAACGTGAGTAAAAATTAGAGTTGTTTTGGGGGCATGACTTCACACTGAGTGTGGATGGAGCCTCAAAGAGGTCTGAACTTAGGCCTTATTCACATGTTCATGTCTGTTTGATATCAGTGAAGATGTGGATGAAGGCTCCGTTTTTGGCTCGGGTCAGAATAGGCGCATCTTCTGACCCGTGCAACTGCACACCATTCCTATCTACTGAGCGCAGCTATCTTCTATCTCCTTACCTTCTCTAAGCGGTTTCAGTTTGATAAAGGCCATAACCGTCCGAAACGTCACTGTATGTAAAGGCCGCACTTTAATAAAAGTCCACTCTTTTGCATTATAACTGCTGGAGTTTTCTTCAGTGTTACATACGGGGTGGGAACCTGACTCCAAGCATATACTGGCAGAGTGCCACGAAGTTTTACATAATAAATTACTATTGGACTGTAGTCATATTAGGTCTCTTCTCGGGTGGTGGTTTCTATCGCCTGTTAGGAACATATAGGGCCTATCAGGAAGTTCCTGACATGGGATCGCCCCTATCGGGGCAGCCATTCCGTTTTGCTAGGCAGAGCCTATAGTTTGATAGGGCAAGTGTGAGGGCGAGTCAATTTTACTTTCCTTGTCCTGCCCAGCCTCATCGTATATTGGGTGATTTTTAATGATCATTAGTAAAGGTTACGTTTTACACTGGTGTTAGCACACAACTGACAGCTATGGTGATGCTGTAAGTACCAGGACTGATGAGCTTCCCTTCAGTCTGGCATAAGACAAATATACAACTGTCCATCAATCGGCTATCATGCTTACCTTTAAGGTCCAAGGAAGCACATTCGGAAACTCTAACTCTTGGGCACCAAGAAAGCTTGCCCCACTCTGGATGCTGCTAAAAACACAAGTGGTCCCTCACATGTATTAGAAGCACATTCGCTAAAACTAGGCTGATGTGAGGCAGCTAGATTGCTTAAGAGGGTGCTACACCCATCCTCCAATAAATAGCATACAGCATTTCCTAGCTATAAGCACTTGACCTCTCCACCTGTAGGCCACACATTTGTAAAATTAAGGTACACTTCTCGTAGACATTTTTGCTGGACATGAGACGAGGTGATGAGCCACAAGAACATTGAAGAGCTACAAATACAAAATGGGTTGTATCTCATAAAAAAAACCATGACTAACTTTTTAAAAAGATCTCTCTAATGGAGCATGCTTCAAATGATCAAGACCAATCTATGAGGCTTCATACATACATACGATTAGACCAGGCATCCTCAAACTGTGGCTCTCCAGCTGTTGTAAAACTACAACTCCCACAATGCCCTGCTGTAGGCTGATACCTGTTGGCTGTTCAGGCATGCTGGGAGTTGTAGTTTTGTAACAGCTGGAGGGCCGCAGTTTGAGGATGCCTGGATTAGACAATCAAGAATTTGATCCCCTGTGTAAAGAAAAGTAAAGTTACTTGTACTGAACATCCAGAGCTGTAGGTTTTCTTTTCAGATGTCCATTTTCTAGTCTTGGGCCTCTTTCACAGGGGAGTCATGTTTGACGCCCGGATAAGGCCTCATGCACACGACCATTTTTTTATGCTGTCCGCAAAAAGGGGTTCCGTTGTTCAGTGATCCGTGTCCGTTTTTTCCTTCCGTTGTGTTTCCGTGTGTCTTCCGTTTTTTTTAGCGGACATGACCCAAAAGATTTTACCAAAATAAAGGCTGACAATTTTTGCCAAGTGCCTGCCAATGGATCCGCAAAAAAAATGGACACGGAACACGGATGACACACGGATGGCCATCCGCATTTTTTCACGGTCCTATTGACTTGAATGGGTCCGTGAACCGTTTTTCACGGACAAGAATAGGACAGGTTATATTTTTTTGACGGACTGGAATCACGGATCACGGACGTGGAGGACAAACGGTGCATTTTCCGAGTTTTCCACGGACCCATTGAAAACCAATGGGTCCGCAGAAAATCACGAAAAACTGAGAAACAGACACGGAATCAAACAACGGTCGTGTGCATGAGGCTTAAGAGGCGGGTGCGTTGCGGGAATATGCGCGATTTTTCCGAACGGGTGCAAACGTTCGTAATGCGTTTTGCACGCGCGTGTGAAAAATTGCCATGTTTGGTACCCAGACCCGAACTTCATCACTGAAGTCCGGTTTCGGGTAGAGTATTCTGGAGAATTGATTATTTTCCCTTATAACATGGTTATAAGGGGAAATAATAGCATTCTTAATAAAGAATGCTTAGTAAAATAAAGATGAAGGGGTTAAAAATAATAAAAGTTAACTTACCTTAGCCACTTGATCGCGTAGTTGCGATCTGTCATCTGTCTTCAAGCTTCAGCTAACAACTAAAGGACCTGTGATGACGTCACATCACATGGTCCATCACCATGGTAAGATGGACCATGTGATTGGACCATGTGATGTGACGTCATCACAGGTCCTTTAGATCTTAGCTGATGCTGAAAAGAGAAGACAGATCGCAACCACGCGATCAAGTGGCTAAGGTATGTTAACTTTTATTATTTTTAACCCTTCATCTTCATTTTACTAAGCATTCTTTATTAAGAATGCTATTATTTTCCTTATAACCATGTTATAAGGAAAAATAATAAAGATCTGGTCCCGTTGCTAAACAACCATGCGGGAAAATCGCACTGCATCCGCACTTGCTTGCGATTTTCCCGCAGCCCCATTCACTTCTATGGGGCCTGTGTTGCGTGAAAAACGCACAATATAGAGCATGCTGCGATTTTCACGCAACGCAGAAGTGATGCGTGAAAATCACCGCTCATGTGCACAGCCCCATAGAAATGAATGGGTCCGGATTTAGTGCGGGTGCAATGCGTCCTCCTCACGCATTGCACCCGCGCGGAAAACTCGCCCTTAACGTTCATCAAATAACGGTGATGTTAATGTTATATGACCTACCAGTGACCACACCATGATTTCATCTATGATTCTAGAACTGGTCCCACAACTGTGGAAAGTTGACTGTGAAACTTGAATTACTTGTATACTAAAGGTGGTGCAACTCATTAGGCTACCGTTAATGAACATGAACGATCTCATCCACAATGAACCTTCTTCAGCTGCAATACATCCCCTTAGCCAAACAATGACACATCATGGAAAGAAGTCGGTCATGTTTGAATCTTTCATCTGATAAATCATTTATACTCGAAAGAGCTTTGACTTGACATCCTTTGAAAAAAATGCAGAGGCTCAGTGGTCACATACCACGCCTGCACATGTCACCAATGAGGTCACTGACTAGTTGGCAGCAGTGAAGTGCATGTTGGCACATCACACTTCCGGTCCAGAAGGGATGGCAACGGGAGTTGTGCCGCAGTATCTGGGATGAACCAAGCAGGTGAGGTTTTTTTGGGGGGGTTATTCTGACACAATGCCTGGCCACAAACTATTTTTCAGGTCTCAGCAAAACGGTTTATGGCTGCTGCTGTGATGCATGCAGTCAGGGAGACACAATTCCTAACATCACCAATCAGACTTATCTGCAGCATCCCCTGTATGTGCACAGGTGTCTGACATGTCGATTTGCTGTTCAGTGCCTGTGCTGAATATTAGGTATCCTGGAACAGCCAGAGGACAGTCACTTCCATTTTGCAGCCAATGGATGTGGAGGATGAAAGAGGAGTATGATTACTTCACAGACACAGGTAGCCGGGGTCCTTCATGAGAACAGCTGTAGGACGATATACAGTCACGTAGCCTTGTATGGAGCATATATGAATGTGTATGGCCTTTTGACAACTACTACTAAAAATTGGCCAACTAAACCAGAGATACAGCTTGGTGGGGTTGATCCTACTGACTAAAATTACTTGTCTTGTGAAAATCAGTTGCGGCATTGCCGAAAAAAAAAAAAAAAAAGACAGTCTTTATACAAATGAGGGGTGCAGCCAGCACTGAAACGCTAAGGTGCACCAAGGGGCTAAGCCCTCATTTGGGTAAAGAATGAAAAAAGTATTTTTTTCTCAGGAAAGTCACAACCAATTTTAATTTCAATCAGCAGCTTCTGGTTTCCATTAGGTCTCAGATGTGTCTACAGATGGATTATTCCCCAGTCTACAGGGCTGTTCCTTAGTTCTTTAAGATGAGTCTTGCTACCTCATCACCTAGCCTATGACCATCTATCTTTTCCTTCTTAGGCCACTACTACTCTTAGTAATACTGGGCACAAATCTTTGTGCTGTTCTTTGCAAAAAAAAAAAAAATTAGAAAATATGCATATTCTTAGGCCTCTTTCACACTTGCGTTGTGAGGATCCGGAGTGCACTTCAGTCGCCGGAAATGCCCGCCGGATCCGTCACAACACACCTGAAAGCATTTGAAGACTGATCAGTCTTCGAAATGCTTTCAGTGTTACTATGGCAGCCAGGACGCGATGTAGGGGCGCTGTGACATCATCATGGAGCGCCCCGGGAGTCGCACGGATGGCAAGTAGCTTCTCCCCTGGCTCCCCACTACTTCTCCATGGAGGCCGGGACTTTAGTAGCGTCCTGGCTGCTATGGTTACCATTCAGAAAGCTAAACGTCGGATCCGGTGATGCGCCGAAACGACGTTTAGCTTAAAGTCGGATCTGGATTAATGCTTTTCAATGGGCATTAATTCTGGATCTGTCCTAGCGGCATGCCTTCAGTTTTTTTGGCCGGAGGAAAATCCGCAGCGTTTGAATACTGAACTGAAGACATCCTGATGCATCCTGAACGGATTTCTTTCCATTCAGAATGCATTGGGATAATCCTGATCAGTATCTTTCAGTCTTAGAGCCCCGAGGACGGAACTCTAGGACGGAAAGATAAAACGCAGATGTGAAACTGCCACTACTCTACATACCTAGGCAGGCGTGCCTTTCAGGAGACAGGAAATTATGTGTGACAAACCCCCTGGAAGGAGTCAGATAGAGGTCTACACCTTAGTCAGAAACCAATATATTTACTCAATTATATTTTTTCTTGGCGAAAATGTCTTGTACATGAGAAGGATATAATTACAGTCATAGCCATTTTAGAATAACTCCTCCCAAACGAGTGACGCATTTTGTTCCCTGGCGGACTACTGTTGGAATATAGCAGTATTCTTTCTGTCCACCCATACGAACGCTAAAGGGGCTATGCTAACTCTGCCGATGCTGAATATGTGCGGATCCTATGTACATAACAGGGCCCCTCCAGTGAAGGAGAGCGCACCGCGCATGCACAGCGTCCTCTCCATTCACTGGACTTCTGAAAATAGCTCAGTGTGCTTGCTTGACAATTTTCAGAAGTGAGATAGCAGTGAATGGAGGATGGTTGAGCATGTGTGGCTGTTCTACCTTCACTTAGATGGCCCAGTTCTGGAGCCAGGAGCAGGTCTTAGTGGTGGGACCTACAGCTGACATCTACGGCATATCCTAGCGATTTGCCATATATGTTGAGAATGAACAACCCCTTTAAATCTCCACATTAGTTAAACACGCCCCTCTGTCTAAATGGCCATTTAGATAGTAAACCACATGTATATCCAGCCATGAAGTTCAACACCAGGCAGTAGTCAGACAGCCAGTGAGAATAGATAAGATGAAGACTTCTTTTTCACAATTCCAAAAAGTGCAGCAAATTATCGACTTCTGCATGAATCCGATCCTCTCTGGATTCGCAGGTGACAAAACCTTAATATGAGTCCAAGGGGTTTCACAAAAACCAGCATTGATTCTCCAGTGTCTGCTGTAACCACATTCCAGAAAGGGAAAGAATGTACATATGGAGACAGTATAAATATAAATCGATGGGAATTTTTTCATGGAATAAAAAGCAGATCAAGACGGCTCAAGTGTCTATAAGGGTCATTGTAAGAAAGGAGGTCAACTCTTGTACTTTCCCTTCTTCACTGGTAGTTGGCCTGTGGCTTCCAGATACTTGGTGACCAATTCTTCTTGAGTATTAGGTGAACAGGGCTGGTATTTGATGTACTCCATTGTGTATTCACCTTTTCCCTAAAACAAAAGAAAAAAACCAAAATGATAACTTTACAGCAGACTAATTAACTGTGTCATTTTTCCCATGAAGTGTGGGATTTACACATGTACAAGTGTTTCATATATGGAAAACTTGATGAAGAGCTAGAAGACTTAAAATCCTGCTGCAGTAACATTCATATTAAAGGGGTTCTATGAGCTCAGCACTGAATATTCAATGCACTGAGCAGTAAATGTGAAGTGACTACGACATAGTAGATTTCAATTTTTAGTTCCGCTTTGTGAAAGGTATAGAAATGACCGAATGTGTTTGCTCTTCTGTGGACATCTTTATCTAGGCCGGGGAATAGCAGCCTTTGGCACGCAAGCTGTTGTGAAACTACAATTCCCAGCATGCTCTATTCATTTCTACGCGAGTTCTTAGAATAGCAGAGCAAGTATGCATGCTGGAAATTGCCGTTTCACAACAGCTGGAGTTCCGGAGGTTGCCTACCCCTGATTTAGGCCTACCAAGAGAACAACAGAGCTATTACATTGTTATCCCAATTCTATGTGTAGAGTTATCAACTAAAAGGTATCAACTATTGAAGACCCTTTATCTTCTATATGCAGAGCTGAAAACTTGAAAACTCAAAAAGGATGCCTTAAAGGGGTTGTGGCACTTCAGCAAGTAGCATTTATAATGTACTGTGATTCTCCATATTTCCTTTGTTGGCTTCATTCATTCTTCCATCACATTATACACTGCTTGTATCCAGGGGTTATGACTACTCTGCAATCCAGCAGCAGTGGCTGTGCTCGCACACTATAAGTAAAGGCATCAGCCTCTCTAGTGGCCGGGACAGTGGGAGTGCGTATAGGCCAGCTTTTTTCCTATAGTGTGCAAGCACGACCACCTCTGCTGGCTTACAGGGTGGTCGTAACCATAGATAGGAGCAGTGTATAATGTGATGGAAAATGAATCCAGCCAGCAAGGGAGGCAATATGGACAATCACAATACATTAGTAAGGGCCTTGTATTAACTTTCTCTACATGATAAAGGCCATGTGCTGAACTGAGACAATCCCTTTAAGTCTCTATTCCTGGACATTCCTTTAATGTTGCCATATTCAAAAATATGTATGGTGACGTCCTGACTATGCCCCGACAGCAGATGTCTCAGGATACAAGGCTTGGGTATGTTGTATCTCAATACCCAACCTTTAGTGGTGCCAAGAAATAAGCCTGTGCTAAAGGTGTCTGGCAGCAGCTAGTCTCCGTCCCCAATAAATAAGCATATACATGATGTACAGTCCAAGCATGCATAGTTTGGCGAGAAAGCTGTGCACCAAAGATAACCAGCTAACAGCCATCTAAAGTGTATGGTCAGTTTATAATCATAGGGCTAAAGTCAGCAATCTTCGGCACTCCAGGTGCTGTAAAACTACAGCTCCCAGAAATGCACACTTGTTCGGCTGTTCTTGTAACTCCCACTGAAGTAAAAAGAGAATTATGGGAGTCGTAGTCTCAGAACAGCTGGAGTGCCGGAGGTTGCTGATCCCATCATAGGGGGTTCTAGCTTATAATCTTGAAGGATGGTGGTTAGATCCTGCAACGCTATCTGTGAAGGAGAAATACTATGGAGCTGAGCAGTATACACACCTCCGTACTGGATCGCAGCTCGCTTGCATAGCCAAACATATCGTTGAGAGGAACCTAAAAATATAAAAAGACACAAAATGTAACCCCAGGCTTTTCGATGGACGGTAAAGAACCACAACTCCAATTTTTTTTTTGCAATGGTTGTATTTATGTGAAGCTAAATTATTGTGCGGGGTCACCACAAATACTGCACAGATAATCTGGCACAGTGACATTGACCAAATGCAGAACAACTTTAACTTATAGTAAATGCGTGCATCAAAGGCACATTCACCGAGTAAAGGTGCAGCATGGTGGTTCCACACAGGGATAGATGGCAGTAATGGAGGCATTGTAAAGCCTCATTCATCTGCAACTATTTTTGTACTTGGCTTTATAGTTTCCTCAGAGAACTGTTCCTACATACACCAAAAATTCAGTGGCTGCCACAGAATACACAGTGTATATATAGTGATATACATAAAGAGAAACTTCATTGTGAGCATTCCCATAAATATGTTTTAGGGCACGGCCACATGTCGTGATCCCACTGGACTGAGGTAATATGGGGCATGGTTTTGGAATACTCAGTTCTCGCTGGACTGAAACTTTAAATGTGTTTTCTGGGCTCCAGATACTGAGGATCTATCCTCAGGGTGATTCATAAATGTCAGATCGGTGGGGGTCCGACTCCCTCACCAATCAGCTATTAGCTGTAGCTTCTAGCACCAGAACTACCACTTTGAACAAAGGGGGTATAATAGAGGGGGTGGTCCCCAACTTTAAGCAAGATGCGCCTACAATTCAATATATACAGATTAATGTACTATGATGCAAACGGAGAAAGACTGCAATAAGTATATTAAAGGGGTTCCCCAGGAATTAAGAAAATGAAAATACTTAAAATATTACTTTATTATAAATATATTCTCAAATACCTTTCATTATTTATAATGGCTCGTTTTGTCTGGGGAGCAATCATCAGGGGAAACAAAATGGTCGCTGTACTATTAGTTCACACAAAACCTGTCCTGATCACACATGAGGACAAGTTACTTCACAACACTGAGGTAAAGATCTGCCTCATCCTCCTCCTCCTCTCTACTTATCAGGGGTTATGATCCTGAATACAGATGATAAGAACTTAAGCTGAATCTCTGTAGGAATGGTGTTCATAAGGAGACATGAAGTACAGAGAGGACGTACAGGACAGGCTGTGGTAATGGAGACTGCACACAAGTGCTCCTGCTCATTATACACACCTCACCTCCTCTCATGTCTCCTCATCATCTCCATTCCCAGAGATTCACCTGTATTCAGGATCATGATTCCTGACAAGCAGAGCAGAAAGGGGGATGAGGCAGCACTGTGGCTCATTGTGGTGAAGTAACTTGTCCTCCTGGGTGATTAGGACAGGTTTTGTGTGTACTGATAGGACTGCAGACATTTTATTTCTCTCAAAGATTGCTCCCCAGACAAAACAAGCCATTCTAAGTAATGAAAGGTATTTGTGAATATATTTATTATAAAATAATATTTAAGCATTTTCATTTTCTTTCATTTCTGGAGAACCCTTTTAAAAGATTTCTTAACAATATATACAGATTTATTTGCCTACAAGACGCCGCCACCAGAGCTCCTGACACACATAATGGTTAACAGTAAAGCTCCTGAGGTGATGTTGCAATGGAATAAAACTTGTAAACAATGGAAAGTTTTGTGCTAATGTAAAAACACACTAACCAAACATAACCAAGGGCTTAGAGGCAATTAAAGTAGGGAAGTGGTGATAAAAAAAAAAAAAAAAAAAAAAAAAAAAAAAGCACTCACCCTCTGATCACTGCCGCTCTGGTTCTGATGCTTGTTGAATATCCAATGTTTTCTACTTCCTACTCCAGCGATAACATCATAGGGACATGTGACTGCCGCAGCCAATTACTGGCTATAGGAGATCACCTCTATGGTTGTGTGCTCCCTGCAGCAGGAGGCAGAGGACTGGGCGGCATTGGAATGGAAGCTCTGGGAGGTGACTATACCTTTTCAATTTACCTACACCATGCCGAGCCGTGACAAACATACTTTTTCGTTGACAACCACTTACATTAGCATAAAGTGTAAAGTAGTCCTCAGACCCGTCCTGACCAGTAATCACGCCATGTCTTCGGTTAATGCCAGCAATCACAGGCCCCTGGAATTCATTCGGTGCATTGACCTCCACAGACATTATCGGTTCCAGGATGGCAATAGTTGCTTGCTCCAAAGCTGGCCCAAAACAAATTGCAAGTTACAATTACAAACTGTCAAATATCTGTTCCACAAAATGTCATTAGAAAGCGAGTATCGTAAGCGCTAAAACGAGGTTTAGTTGCGAGAAATATAGAGATCCTATAGCAAAGCCTGACCTTTTATAATTAACGGGCACCTATCAAAAGATTTGTACCTATGAAACTGGCTGATCTGTTTAATGTGTGCTTGGCAGCTGAAGGCATCTGTGTTGGTCCCATGTTCATATGTGCCCGGATTTCATAGAAAAATTATGTTTTAAGATATGCAAATTAACCTCTAGGAGCAACAAGGGCATTACCATTACGCCTAAAGACTTAGCTCTCTCTGCAACTGCAGCACCCTCTGTACATTGATTGACAGGGCCAGGTGCAATAACGTTTCACAGCCTGACCCTGTCAAAGTGGATAGGGTGCAGTAGCTGCAGAGAGAGCCGAGCCTCTAGGAGTAATGGTAACGCCCTCGTTGCTCCTAGAGGTTAATTTGCATATATTAAAACTTCATTTTTCTCATAAATGCGGCCACATAAGAACATGGGACCAACACAGATGCCTTCAGCTGCCAAGTGCACATGTAACAGGTCAACTAGTGTCATAGGTACAAATCTGCTGACAGATGCCCTTTAACGAGTACAGGACTGCCTAACGCACGGATGCGTCTGGCCGGCGGTCCTGTTGCTTTAGCTGGACGCATCCGTGCGTCATCTCGCGAGACGCAATTGCGGACAAGAATAGGACATGTTCTATATTTTTGCGGAACGGAAGTGCAGACCCGGAAGTGCGGATCTGTAATTCCGGATCCGAGCGGGACAAAGTCTGTCCTCATAGAAATGAATGGGTCCGCAATTCCGTTCCGCAAACAGAATTTCGGACGTGTGAATGGGGCATAAGGGTCCCTTATCACCGCCAGTTAGTTAGCTACTTGTTAGGTAGTTAGCGCCCAGCCCACCGCAGTCACTGATTTTTTCATCGACGATGATCGATGCGAATGAAAAAATCTGTGCCGTTCATTTTTTTTAGCCCAGAGGCTGAACGGAAAAAAAAAAAAATCTCATTACCCGTATGCTCAATATAAGGAGAATAGCAGAAACTCCTAATGCTGGCCATACGTGTAATGATTGCGAAGACCCTCAAATGCCAGGGCAGTAGAAACACCTCACATGTGACCCCATTTTAGAAAGAAGACACCCCAGGGTATTCCGTTAGGGGTATGGTGAGTTCATGTAAAATTTTATTTTTTGTCACAAGTTAGTGGAATATGAGAAAAAAAAATATCAATTTCTGCTAATTTGTGCCCAAATTTTTTTTTTTCAGTGAACTCGTCATGCCCCTCACGGAATACCTTGGGGTGTCTTCTTTCCAAAATGGGGTCACTTGTGGGGTATTTATACTGCCCTGGCATTTTAGGGGTCCTAAAGCGTGAGAATCCAAATGCGTAAAAATGCCCTGTGAAATCCTAAAGGTACTCTTTGGAATTTGGGCCCCTTTGCGCATCTTGGCTGCAAAAAAGTGGCACACATGTGGTATCGCCGTACTCAGGAGAAGTAGGGCAATGTGTTTTGGGGTGTATTTTTATATATACCAATACTGTGTGTGAGAAATATCGCTTATCGTTTTTTTTTTTTTTCGATTTTTTTTTTTTTATCAAAGACATGTAGAACAATAAATTTTGCAAAAAAATTATATAGAAATGTATTTTTTTTTTTTTTTTAAACAAAGTTAAAAATGTCATTTTTTTGCAAAAATTTCGGTCATTTTTGATTAATAGCAAAAAAAGTTAAAATGTCAGCAGCAATGAAATACCACCAAATAAAAGCTCTATTAGTGAGAAGAAAAGGAGGTAAAATTCATTTGGGTGGTAAGTTGTATGACGGAGCAATAAACGGTGAAAGTAGCGTAGTGCAGAATTGTAAAAAGTGGCCTGGTCATTAAGGGTGTTTAAGCTAGGGGGGCTGAGGTGGTTAACCTTGGGTGCACTAGAAAGTAAAGTGCCAGTATTAACATGTTTTACTTATACCGGCAGCAGCCATATTAAAGTCATTCTCCTGTTACTTTTATTAGGACACTGACATATACATAACTCACAGAAAAAAGATGCACCACATGGATAAGCAACTGACAACACTGGCTAATCCCTCACTCTGGTGTTAAAAGCTGAGAGATTCGCCAATATTTCCAATCAGGAACATATCGGAGCCCCTTTAAGCACCACTTCACGGTATCTCAGCATGACATGGGGTCCTACCACTAGACCAGTGGGAGGGGGCTGTAGGCTGCTTAATACCTTTTCAGACCTTGTTCACACACCATAGGTAGTCTAGTGGTAGGACCCCATGTCATGCTGAGATACCGTGAAGTGGTGCTTAAAGGGGCTCCGATATGTTCCTGATTGGAAATATTGGCGAATCTCTCAGCTTTTAACACCAGAGTGAGGGATTAGCCAGTGTTGTCAGTTGCTTATCCATGTGGTGCATCTTTTTTCTGTGAGTTATGTGTTTATATATTTTCATCCGCACATGCTTTATTTTGTGTAGGATGTTTGTGTGGTGCTTGTGGTTCGCGCCGGTATCCTCCATTGTATGCAATTTTTGCTGGGGATAGCCGTTCGCTGCGAACCACATGCGGAGGAACTGCCCCCCCCCCCCCAGTTAGAAACACGCCACAGTGTTTGGGGTTTGGAGCAGTCCCACCCATTTAGGCCACGTTTATTTCTGTGACCCACTGACATATACAGCAGTAGAGGTCCACACCTAGCTTCAGAAATAATTGCCAGAAACCTCATTGCACTGTTAGTTTCATCCTCCAATTAGTGCAAATGGAAGGTTCTCCTAGGCATGTGTACCCCCCAGCTCCCAGCAGAGACCGGTGCAGAAACCTAGAAGATAAGCATGTCTCCTACAAGATGATCAGCAGAGTACATCCAGTAGTAGATTGCAAAGAGGCTTGTGTAACGTACTAAAGAGAGCGCCAGACCTAATGAGTACAGTCAGTTAGGGTGATAAGACTGAAGCACCTTGTTTTAAGGCTCCTTCTCCCGCTCTGATGA
The DNA here is from genome assembly GCA_033119425.1 of Bufotes viridis. Taxonomy (NCBI): domain Eukaryota; kingdom Metazoa; phylum Chordata; class Amphibia; order Anura; family Bufonidae; genus Bufotes; species Bufotes viridis. The sequence goes on along the minus strand of JAKVIS010000702.1, from coordinate 32,797 downwards.
AGGAGATTTCATTGGAATCCACAATGTGATGTGCACCATCTACCAGGACAAAGCGTATGCCAGAAATCTTGTGTCCCGTCAGTGGCCCTTTCTCACTGGAATCACGGAAACCCTTCAAGAGACAGAAAACATACCATAAGCATGGTATATGCATGCCGCAGAATTATACAGTTTGTATTTCTTCGTAAGCTGTCCAGGGGTTCCATACTAATATTTTACTATGTGAGTGGGCACTAAGGATGGGTTCACATCATGTTTTATGGCTCCGTTTGACGAATATGTTATAAAACAAAAACAGGATAGAAAAACGCAGCACACCATGTTCTTGAATCCTGTGGTAAAAAAAAAGTCTGGTAAAAAAAATATATACTTTTGTTTTTTTTACAATGGAACTCTATAGTGAACGGCATCCGTTTTTTTAACACGTTAAACGGATGGGAAAAACGTGATGTGAACCTGGCCTAGGCCATGACGTGTTGCCAGACCCAGTAACGTTGTGTCCAGTACACCAGACAGACTAATGGCACTAAAATCTAAAAGAGTAAAAAAAAATATATATATATATATATATATATATATATATATATAAAAAAAAAAAATATATAATAATAATAATAATAATAATTTGATTGATCGATGGATGGATCAGTAGCTCACCTTCTCCACAGCAGGGATAAACTGTTTCGGGACATTTGTTCCTACAGTTCGGTCTTCAAACTCCACCTTTGTGTAATTTTCAGGATCCAGCGGCTCGATAAACCCAATGACTTTACCGTACTGGCCTGCCCCACCAGACTGCTTCTTATGAGTGAAATCAAACCTGAAAATAAAGATCATCATCAAAGATCTTCCAGAAAGGGTACAGGTGTAGTCTACAGAAAGGTGGGAATTGCTTCATAAGTCTGCAAGTAAATGATACAGTCGGCCTTGACATTTGATTACATACATAGACATAAAGGGGACCTCTCCTGACATATATATATATATATTGTAGTAAGGTGCAAGGTACCATTGTCGATGGCAGGTACGTGTCACCGAGGTTCCTGGCCTCGGTGAGGTGAGAGCCGGGTTTTTATGTGTCAGCAGCTAGTGCTGCTTGACATTGTTAGTTAGTTTGGCTGCAAAGCCAATCCGGGCCGGCTCTTACTGGGAGTAGGCAAAGAGTTGGGTGGGTGCCTACTCCCCACGGTCCAGGCCGGACTTTATCCAGGCCTTTAAAGGGCAGCCTCCTCAGCAGCTGAGGGGGTGATTGTCCTGGAGCTGCTGTTAGGCTGTGGAGTCATTTGAGTTTGGGAGTTCTGATCCATTCTGTGCTATGTGGAGTTCCCTGGGCTGGAAGCAAGAGCCCGAGCAAGGAGGAGTGCAGACGGCCCGGAAACCTGACGTCGACTGTCTTGCGGCTGGATTGACAGCCAGGTGCGAACCTGCACCTAAAACCTCCCAGGTGACTGAAACCTGTACGGGACTGTTTTGTTTTGCCTTAATACTTCTGATGTGTGTGCATTAACACCAAGAGACTGTTTGTCTTTTATTTTTGTGCAAGTGTGAATAAAACACTGTTGATTGCACGTTCTGGACTCCTTGTTTTGCCTCTGTACTGCACCCGCACCGCTATCTACCAGAGCGACTCCCCACAATATATATATATATATATATATATATATATATATATATATATATATATATATATATATCTTCCAGACAGAGCAATAAGACACCTTCAGTTAGTCAAAAATGTAATAGCTTCCCGGAAATGCATAATAGCTTTTTAAATTTGCTTATTGACCTTTAAAGCCAATAACAGCTTAGGCCTCAGCTGCTTGAAAGAACTACTGATATCGCACACCCCTCGCCGTCCTCTCAGATCAGCCGTCATGACTACACCGTCCTTACCCAGGATCCAACAAAGTCGCCGCTCTCTGGATCTCATTACCGGGACAAAACAGACATCATCCTAGGACAGTTTCATCAAGACTCAAAACGCAGCAGTTCAGTTTGGTTTCACATTGTCTACACAGGGCATTAGAACAAGCTGATCAGTTTACTCTGGAACTGCGCTTTGATTCCCTTGTGGGAACAGCGCATTACAAATGTTTTGTTATCGAGACCTGCAGAATTGTGAATGCTGCTCTGGGATATCACACAGCTGAAGCTCAGGATCAGTGCAAGACAATCCATGTACAGAACTGACCAAGTTACTCAATGGTTTGATTTGTTCAAATGAAAAGAAAAGCCAAAAGGTTTAACATTTTTTTCTTTACTGTATTGTTCATTCAGAGGCTGGAAGCTGTCAGTCTTCAGAAGTCCAGAGTTCAGAGAAGACAAGCCCTCCCCCCTCCCTTCCCTTCCTGTGATGTCAGGCCGTGGAGCTTCCTGATTGCAGCTACTCTACCTATACAAGTGCTGAACGGGGATTTTGCAATACCATTTATGACATAGTAGAGCAACCGTCACTGTGAAGCAGCCCTGCAGTACATCGTGTCTTACCTCTCATCTGGACAAGAAGTATAATGGAAGTTTTAAAACCATCTGAATACCCGGCCTCCAGAGCGGCAGCTGTGGCTGAGAACTGCATTAACTACTCACTAGGGGGGCCACACCGGCTTTTTGAACAGCAGGAAGTGACAAGTGCCTACAGGGAGGTAAGACTGACAGCACCGGGCTAGAAGTACATAGCTATGATACTCTTGATATCTCTGTATAGCTTAGTCTTCTAACATTTGTAGATACACCTAAGATTCCTACAGAAGAATTACAGACTTGCTATATTCCTTTTATTTTAACAGAGCATTGAAGGAGAAGGCAACAAGTATTACCTGGAATTTGCCATAAAAGATGCCCTGAATGAGGTCAGTGGGCATTCTCAGTTTCACTAGATTAACATGTTAATGAGTACATTTCACATATATACGCCATGATTATCTGTTCTACATTTTCAAGTTCTACCAGTCTAACCAGTTAGACTGCCAAAACTAGCAGCATTTATCCAAAGCATCACTCATTTTTCACAATCATAGAGATATATCAAAAGTTGTGACACCACCTCTGATCACTAGAACGAGGGGAGAGAAGTGCGCATAAATTGCGCTCTCTCTCCTGGCAGTACGAAGAGGGCTCTGTAAAAATCTATGGGCCCGTCTCGATCTTGTCCTCACCATTGAGAACATGTGCACTTCTCTCCCCTGATTCTAGTGATTGGTGGGGTCTCAGCGATCAGACCCCCACCAATCTCAACTGTTCATATGTCTCGATGACTCATCAAAAGCTATGTGAAAAATTAGTGATGCTTTCAGGGGCCCTTTACAATGGCCGACAACTGAAACGACCATCGCTAACCGGCGTTACTAGTAATGCTGGTTGGCGATGATCTGGTGGTGTAAATGCTGTGTAAACACGATCTGATGCCGGGAAACAACGAGTCTATATGGGGAAGAGCGATGGCATTAGCGATCGCTCCTCCCCATACTCTGCAGAAGATAGCTTCACTAGCGATCAGCAGATTGCCGGGAAGGAGCCCTTGCTTCCCGACAATCTGCTTGTACATCGTCCCGTGTAAAGAGACCATTAGACACTGGAGGCCTATCCTTAGCATGAACCATAAACATTTGTTCTGGCAAGGGACCTCATTGTTCACACAGGCATAGAGCTTAGTCCCTAGGGCCTTCCTTCTGTACATTCCCATTCATTGTGTCTGTGTCTCAGTGAAGGAGCTGCACCCCCACTGGACAGACATTGATGATCCATTGTAATCAACGGTCAACAAGCCCTTAAGCTGCACTTAGATGCTGCGAGGAGCTACTGATTGTTGGGAAGGATGCATTTGTTCACGATAATCAGCTGCTCGTTCAGTGAAGGTAAAGCTCTGTATTTACGTGCAGTGATCACCTCCACGGTATAAGAAGGAGCAATAGCTACTGCTATCTCTCGTCTCTATACAAAATCACTGTTCCTGGGCAGCAGAACGCTGTTTAGTCTACTTTCACACTCGCGTTTTGGCTTTCCGTTTGTGAGATCCATTCAGGGATCTCACAAGCGGTCCAAAACGGATCAGTTTGCATTGTAATGCATTCTGAATGGAAAAGGATCCGCTCAGAATGCATCAGTTTTCATCTGTTCAGTCTCCATTCCGCTTTGGTGTCCATCTGATGAAAGTGAGCCAAACGTCCTGGCACACAATGTAAGTCAATGGGAGGAAGCCGTTTTCTCAGACAATCTGGCATAATAGAAAACGGATCCGTCCCCCATTAACTTTCAATGGTGATCAAGGCGGATCCGTTTTGGCTATGTTAAAGATAATACAAACGGATCCGTTCTGGACGGATGCTGGCGGCTGTATTATCTGAACCGATCTGTCCATGACGGATCCGCACAAAACGGGAGTGTGAAAGTAGCCTTAGACTGCACAATCTGCTGCCCAGGAACGATGATTGCAGAGGCCGCACCTCAGATCATTTCACCCGGTGAACAAGCGGGCCATGTAAGTCACAAAACCCAAGGCTGGAAACACACATGCCATTTTTGATGACAAAGCCAGAAGTGCATCCTACCAAAAAGGAGAAGCATAGGTTTTTCTTTTTATATTTCCCTGTGTATCCACACTGGATCCAAAACTGCATGAAACAAGTGCCACAGATCTGCATGTGTGATTACAGCCTCAAGAGTCTCACCGACAACCGACTGAAAATCCCCAGAGCAGTGCAACACTTTACTGCCTTTTACAACGATACCATGTTAATAGCTAATGAAGTAACCATTGCTGAATATAGAACATTTAGGATGCACATATATAGCCCTATTGGTGGTTAAAGGGTTAGTTCACCATACTACGGATGGGGGTAATGACTGGGATATTGGCAGTAACTTTACGTTGAGGTGCCCATATACATTTGATTTTGTCAGGACTGGCTGACCACCTAACGTGTCCCATGGAAGTGTCCAGGCTCTCCGTTGACATCACATGTCTAAAGGATTGGGCATGTTGACATTTATAGGACATACGCCATCACCAGAGGTGTCCACCATCAGCTTACTAATCTCGCCCTGCTTAGAACACATGCACACTCGGCCAAGCTGAACCTGCCTGTTTATGTGTGCGGGTGGGAAGGCAAGAGGAATAGCTGTAGGCTATAAGAGCATTTATGTGGTGGTACTGTACTGGAGCAGTCACTTACTCCTTCACGTGGACGCATTCCTTTACAGTCGAAAGCTCCATTTTGTCAAGAAGTTGACCCGGGTTAAATCTGATCCAAGTACTGCAAAGTACAGTCTGAATAAGGTTGACCTTTAGGAGGGGTTGATGAATATTTAAGAGTCATCAGTAGTGGTTTTTCTCCCCAGGAACCACCCATAAACTGTATGGTTGAGGTCCTCTACTACACAAATAAGCAAACTGCTCCTAATGTGACATACACACTACAGACCGAGCCAAAGAACTACACGGAGGCAAAAGACAAAGAATTTTACAACAGGATGAAGAGTCGCTCAGAAACACTGTATGCCGAGGACATTCCAGGTAATTTGGGCCTTTAACCGATGAGAATTAGAATAAACATGGCCCACTGATGTATCATCGCTATTTGATATCACAGATAAATACGGAAACATTGCACCCGACATGGAGCCCATACTGCACCTGGCGCTGGCTGCTTGTGGTTTTGTCAAGTGGCAAAACTCGACAGAAGAGACATTCTACAGGATGGCCATCATTAAAAGAGTCAAACAGGTGGTAAGTACAACTAACACACTAAATGCTTTAGTCAAAGACTTCAGGGATTTTCTGGGACTTCAATATTGATGACCCATCCTCAGGATAGATCATCAATATTAAATTGATGGGGGGTTAAGACACCCAGAATCTCCTCTGCTCAGAGGTTTCAGGCACCTGCTGGCCCCAGAATCCTTACGGACGGCAGGCTCAGTCAATGGTGTAGTTTCCAGTGCACTGCGGCCAATAGATTGTCTTGCCTACTTTGCCAGGAATGCCCTCATCCAGTTACCCTCCAAGAGTATCAGTGGAATCTATTATATGTAATGGAACACAGTCCAAAATACAGCTACACCTCAATAAGTCCACACGAGGGCCTCCACACTCTTCCAAATCACAGTGATTTAATCTTGCTGACTTCAACAATAAAATTGATACTGCCGTTTAGAGAGTCATTATGTCAAACTCATGAAACATCTTCATGTCTTTGTATTTCATACAAAATCACTGGTTACATGGGTAAATTCCAATGTCTAAAGGAATCTGAGCCCAACATCTTCTGGGCCTCCTCCCCGCCATGTCAGTATGTCTCCCTCTGAGATAACCTATCATCATCTTCATTTTCCTTTTCCTCTACCATCGACAACACCTTCCATTTAAGATGATAAATCTGATGTTCTAATTTTAAAAAAAATGCCAAGCTACTGTCATTCCTCTGAATTTTCGGTCATCCGCCTTCAAGTTACCTTTTTTTTTCTTTCAAATGTCATAAACTAGACCTGTGTTCATTCAAACAATTTTTTATTGCCCATGTTGTCTGCCCCACATATACCTGTCCAGAAGAATCATATTGCAACATACTCCAGTACTTAGATGCAATATTTTTAATCATCCGAGAATCTCGGTCGCATTTTGAAATTACATTTTTCTTTATCTTCATTAACCTTCTTGTATATTCTTTACTTTTTTTAAATGCAATTATTTCACTCACTTATATAGCATTGACATAGTCCTCAGCGCTTTACAGACATTAACATCATTCTGTGTACCCAGTGGAGCTCACAATCTAAGTTCCCTATCAGAATGTCTTCGGAGTGTGGGAGGAAACCAGAGGAAACCCAAACAACTCAGGGAGAACATACAAACTCCATGCAGATGTTGTCCTTGGTTGGATTCAAATCTAGAACCCCAGCGCTGCAAGACACCAGTGCTTACCACTGAGCCACCGTAATGGGCCAAACCTCCTCGCCCTTCAACCTTCACCCTCCTCGTCACTTCTACCTTCCTATAACCAAACCACATGCCACTAATTTATCCACAATCATTTTGGGTATGACATAATGACTCACTAAACAGCAGTTTTATGTTAAGTTTGCATGATTGAATTGCTATAGTATATGCAATGAAGCCAGTACATACATAGTACATTTATGCTAAGATTTCCAAGCACTTTCATATAAAAGGTTGTGTACACCTCGCCTGAGGCGCCCTTTATAGGGCCACATGTTGGAAAGGAATGGTTGGAGTGCTCGGTAACAAAAAAGTATAAATAGTGTAGGCAAAAGACGATAAAGGTTTGCTAGAATCCAACATCCACGCAGCAAGTAACAAAGGGGTTGTGCCAAGTTTAGGGGATAACTAACAGATTGCTGGGGGTCCAACCACTGGGACCCCCACCGATCCCAAGAACAGAAATCCTGTTCCTCCGAACAAGAATGCCCGCAGCCGCTCCAATCTATGGTCCGGCGATAACGGAGTACATGATCTAATTCTGCTGCTGACCAATAAACTGCATAACTGAGAACAGATTATAGGATGTAATCCACATACTGATGACAAACCTGATCTAACACAGTTGTTAACACTTGCAGAAAAGGGACGATGCTGCCCTGGAATTCCAGTACAACATGCTGATCCACGAGATGGTTTCACAGGTAAAAGTGTGAAGTAACTCATGTTAATACTGGCACTTTAATTTCTAGTGCACCCAAGGTTAAAGGGCACCTGTCAGCAGATTTGTACCTATGACACTGGCTGACCTGTTACATGTGCGCTTAGAAGCCGAAGGCATCTGTGTTGGTCCCATGTTCATATGTGACCGCATTTATGAGAAAAACTATGTTTTAATATATGCAAATGAGTCTCCAGGAGCAACAGGTAGTGCCATTACTTACAGAGGCTCGGCTCTATCTTCCCTTTGATAGACAGGGCCAGGTGTGATCATCTTTACACTGCCTGGCCCTGTCAAAGTGGAAAGGGTGCAGCAGTTGCAGAGAGAGTCTCAATGTGTAACGGCAATGCCTCCGTTGCTCCTAGAGGCTGATTTGCATATAATGAAACATCATATTTCTCAGTAATGTGGACACATATGAACATGGGACCAACACAGATGCCTTCAGCTGCCAAGCTCACACGTAACAGGTCAGCCAGTTTCATGGGTACACATTTGCTAACAGATGCCTTTTAACAACTAGGATATTCTGTAGATTTTTGACCACACAGTTCACCATGAGGGTCAAATGGAGTGGATTCTATCCTGACTTTCTTAAAAGGAACTTGTATAAAGCAATTACATGAATGCAGTTCTGAAGCTTGTAAAGGGGTTTTCTCATTAAACAGTGCCTTGAAAAAGTATTCATACTCCTAGAACTTTTCCACATTTTTTTCACGTAACACCCACAAAAAAAAATACATACAGGGCAACACTTGAGAAAAACCTGGTAGAGGCTGCAAAAGAGACTGAGGCAGAGGTTCACCTTCCAGCAGCACAGCGACCCTAAACATACAGCCAGAGCTACAATAGAATAGTTTAGATCAAAGCATATTCATGTGTTAGAATGGCCCAAAGTCCAGACCTAAATCCCATTGAGAATCTGTAGCCAGACTTGAGAACTGCTGTTCACAGACGCTCTCAATCTGAATGAGCTTGCGCCATTTTGCAAATATGGGCAAAAATGTCAGCCTCTAGATGTGCAACGCTGGTAGAGACATATCCCAAAAGCCTTAAAGAGGACCTTTCATTTTTTTTAGTTTAGATAAATACCTTTCCTTGCGTGGTACCCCCCGCTGATGCTGCCACCCTGCCCGTTTTTTCAAATATCGCTCCTACGCCCTCTGTTCTCCTTCTCCAATCACAGCGGAGAGCGTCACAGCCAGGGAGAAAAATAGCTCACCTTTGCTATTGGATCGTGGCACAGTCAGGGAGAAGGAGACGCCCATTGAGAAACTCTGGCATCTCCTCCTCCTTGTACCGATGCTCAGTATTAACATACTGATCGGGAAAACAGCAGGTGGGCACAGCGGGGCATAGGAGCGATATTTGAAAAAAAACAGGCAGGTTCGCAGCATCAGCTAGGTAAGGTATTTATGTAAACTAAGAAAATAAATTTAAAAAAAAAGGTCCTCTTTAAAGATGTCATTTTAGAGAAAAGTGGTCCTACAAAGTATTGACTCGAGGGGCCTGAATAAAAATGCACATCACACTTTCCAGAATTTTATTTATTAAAAATGTTGAAAACCTTCTATTGTTTTCTTTTCACATCACTCATACTAGCCACATTGTGTTGGTCTATCACATAAAATCCCAATAAAATGCATTTAAGCTTGTGGGTGTAAAGTGAAAATATGTGGAAAAGTTCAAGGGGATGAATACTTTTTCAAGGCACTGTAGACCAGCCATTTTAAAATGCGGGTCTTGTTACTGTCACAACCTGCAAAAAGCTGATCTTTCCAGGGAGAAACCGCAGTCAGCCACACATTTATGTGGTATCACATGGTGGTGATTCCGGTGAGTGACTGCCCATATAATACAAGGATGCTTAAATTGGCCCGAATAGGAGCCACTCTCTGTTCTGGCTCATGGTGGCTCAAGTTTGAAGATGCCAAATAAAACAAAAGTTAAAGGCTATTGACACCTTTGGGCCAACTGTTTATTATTGCATTTTGGGCTAAAAATAATTTTTACTAAAATTTTGAATATGCGATCTTCTAATCGCTTGTACCACCCCAGGCTGCCATCGTAACCAACTGAAAGCTAGCAATTTTGTAGCGAGGGCTCTGTTGAGAGGACAAAGGGAGCCCACTTTTTTCCTGTCTAAACCCCCAGATGCCGTGCTCACTTTGCGAGCATGCTCCATACATCCATCCCGCATCCAGGATGTACAGTTACGCCCAGGTGTAGGAAGGGGTTATTGTACGAGATAATGTATTGTACTGATAATACTCTGAATTCCAGAACATTGAGCCATGGTTGATAGAAACTGTATGGGACCCATCAGAAGGGTTAAGAGTCAAAAACCAACAACGTCTACCAAAAATCAACGCAGATGAGAACAGCAGCTGAAATACATGAGCTCAGAAGACATCCCGAACATTGCATGAACCACACAATACTCACGGAACAGATCTGGCAATGGTCTCCCTGAAGGCAACTTTAGGTTTTCCCATAGTACAAGGACAATCATATTCTCTTTCCAGCCGCTGAAGGATAAAATAATTAGGGAAAAGATTTACTAATAAATATATTCACCAATCACAATATGCTATTTTACTTGTCTACTTCTCATTCAGCTGCTCACACTCCGTTTTACCTGAGCATAAATCTCCAGATGCAGCTCTCCCATCCCAGACACTATAGTCTCTTTGCTCTCAGTGTCATAGTGCACTCTGAAGGTTGGGTCTTCTCGTGTAAATCGATTGATACCTTTCGAAAACTTGTCCAGATCATTCTAGGAGGGAAAAACAAAAGTAAAGAGAAACAGTAAATATACAAAAATAACTCCAGACACAAAAGGGGGGAAAGGAAAAGTGTGAGAGACATATGGGGTAATTTATCAAACTGGTGTAAAGTAGAACTGGCTTAGTTGCCCATAGCAACCAATCAGATTATACCTTTCATTTTTCAAAGGAGCTGTCCAAAATGAAAGGTGAAATCTGATTGGTTGCTATGGGCACCTAAGCCAGTTCTACTTTACATTAGTTTGATAAAGGACCCCCATAGCATTCGTATACTGTGAGCCTAGTCTCTAGATCAATGTGACATTATTAAAGGCTTGGCAAACATATTTTACTCTTGGCTCTTTGAATGTGGTGTCCCAGCCATTGTACAGTATTGGCACTAGGAATTTCCTAGGATCAAGAGCACGTATGAAAGTATATATTTTCACTTTGTAATAAGTACCTAGGTTTTAGAGGAGGAAAATCAGGAAAAAAATTTTTTTGCATCAGACCTCAGAACAGAGCCCCCAATCAGACCCTCAATTCCTCAGATCAGAAGTAAAATAAATTAAATCTCCTGCTGCGGACAGCATGCTCTTCCTGCACTCACTGCTCCCTGTTGTTCCTCTGAGCCCTGCACTGCACTATGACCTGACATCGCACAGCGTAAGATTGTAGTACATGCCTACGTGCACTACGTCCTGCCCCTATACAGTCATGAACAGTGCAGCGCAGGGCCTGGAAAAAGAACAGGGAGTGGTGGGAGTTGGAATACAGCATGACCTATCCTCAGGATAGGTCCTCAATATCAGATCGGCAGGGGTCTGACTCCCGGCACCCCTCGCCTATTAACTTTTTGAAGAGAAAAGGCAGCTCTCGTAGAAGCACCACCTTGTCTGCTTTGTTTACCTTCTCGCCGCAGCAATTGTAGTGGTGAGCAGGTGTAATTACCAGTATGGTGTCCCCATTCACTTCTATAGGACAGCTCTGTCCCTTCAAGTGAATACTACAGAGCCGGTCCACAAAAGTGAATGGGGACGCCATACCTGTAATCACAACTGCTCACCACTGCAATTTGTGCGGCGAGCAGGTAAACAGAGCAGAGAAGGTAACGCTGTTCATAAAAACTTCAAACACTGTAACAGTGAGTACAGCCAGCGCTAGCAGCACTACAGTTACCGCTCCCTGCACCTCAGAATACAGAACTTCCTATTCTCCACCTAGCTAACATGGAGAGCGACGTGTAGGGGGTGTGGCCTGTGCAGAGGGAACAGTGTGGCAGAATAAGCAAACCCTGTGCAACATTACAGAGTTTAGGTAGCAAACTCAGCAGGAAGCAGATGAAAACAGGAAGTTCTGGATACAAACATTCTGCCCAGATGAAATAATGCAGAAAACAGGGAGGGGAAAGGGCTGACATGATAAACAGGCAGATGGGGCACAATTTGCAGGACTCTGGGGAGATTTCAACAAACTTTGCATTAATCAATAGTACAGTGTGTGTACATGAGGAATAACACTATTTCTGGCCCTTATATGACTTGGATCTGGCATTTTTAGCTGTTTTCTTTATGCTAAATATTTAGTCTGTAGTTCTCCTAGATCTGGTGGTTTGAGACTAGCTCCCATCCACTGGGCACAGAAAGTAGAGAAGAAGAATCCGATTCCTCACTTTCTCACACTCTGTGTTCCTGGGTCTGCTTCTGAGGACATTTTAGTGAAGTGCTTACTAGTATGGATATGAACAAAGCACTTGGGCTGAGATAGAAAGTTCCTATTCGGGCTCCTGCACAGATCCGAGCTGAGTGCATGCCGCCATTTTTTTTTACTTCTACAGAAATGTCCTATCCTTGTCCATAAAATGGACAAAAATAGAACAGGTTTAGTAAAAAGACCGCGCTGCTCAAATTGTCCAGTAGGCATCTGGATTATATTGGAGTCGGCTAAAGATTTACGATATAGACGAACATTGGATGAACCAGCATAATTCCCTTCTACTTTAGAATTGGCCCATCTGTAGGAACCAAAAGGTAGCGCAGATAGTGAATACCCACCAATAAAGGTAAGATAAATCATTTGCTGTACTCACAAAAGTTAAAAGGTAATAGGCATATCAAAAACCATCAGCGCTCGTGTCCTTGCCCGACCTAGGTTTCGCTTCGTCAGGGGCTCATACTCCACCCTCATCTGGCCATCTACTTTATTCAAGTCTAGGGCGGAGGAAAACCTCATCCCAATTGGAATGCGTTCTAATCAATATATACAATATTATTCCAATAACCAAAATTAACAAAACCAACTAAAATTAAACGTTCTACCCTTCAACATCGTTCCCATCCTTACTTGATTTCTGATAATTAGACCCAACAGTTTTTATCCACTTCTCTCATAAAACATTCTACAATTCCATTCCTAGTTTTATCTACCAGGTCAATTCCTAAAGGCTATTGCGTACATCGTCCCCGATCACATGGCTGAATTTAGCCAATAAAAAGTTACAACACTCCTTCCATTCATACAACATGTGATTGGATCCGCCAATCATAGTTAGATCCCCTTTCATTCATACTTCAAAATCACATGATTAAAATGGGCCAATAAGCAGTTACTATTACTTTGTATTTTGCAAACAAGAGTTCATAGGGGCAGATCTAATTACTAACATACTTCAAGATTTTAGGTTTGCATTCCTCTCACCCTGTTCAATGCCAACGCAGGACCTATTAAAAATGCTATCAAGAAAAATTGGGCAGTTCTAAAAATGATCCAGTTTTGGGATCTGTGATTCCAGCTAAACCAGATATTTTATATAAAAAGCACCAAATTTACAAGATCATCTAGTCCATAGGTATATCCCTATTAAGGATGAATACAATGATAGGAGCAAGTTTACATGGTGCGGGTTCTGTCTTCCGTGCAAAAATCGAAAAAGGGATAATAGAAAAATGAGTATACAAACAACTGAGTCCACCAAAAATGGTTCCAGTTTTAAGATCAAAGGGGAAATTACATGTGACCATTCAGGAGTCATCTACCTACTGGAGTGCCCTTGCGGCCTACAGTATGTTGGACGGACTATGAGAAAGCTTAAAATTCAGAAATTGTGAGTAGGAGACCCATTGGCTAGGATAAACCGATGTGAAGGGGAATGGATCTACAGATTGGGAACCCTGCAACCGCAGGGATTAAATATTGAGTTCGATCTGAAACCCTGTCTAGTATAAATACTATGATCCCATGTACTTAGAATAAACATTGGCTGTGGAATTTAGCTTTGAAATAAATTTAGATGAGATTGAAGTATGTTAGTAATTAGATCTGCCCCTATGAACTCTTGTCCGCAAGATACGAAGTAATAGTAACTGCTTATTGGCCAATTTTAATCATGTGATTTTGAAGTATGAATGAAAGGGGATCCAACTATGATTGGCGGAGCCAATCACATGTTTTATGAATGGAAGGAGTGTTGTAACTTTTTATTGGCCAAATTCAGCCATGTGATCGGGAATGATGTACGCAATAGCCTTTAGGAATTGACCTGGTAGATAAAACTAGGAATGGAATTGTAGAATGTTTTATGAGAGAAGTGGATGAAAACTGTTGGGGTCTAATTATCAGAAATCAAGTAAGAATGGGAACGATGTTGAAGGGTAGAACGTTTTATTTTAGTTGGTTTTGTTAATTTGGGGTACTGGAATAATATTGTATATATTGATTAGAACGCATTCCAATTGGGATGAGGTTTTCCTCCGCCTTAAGCCTCATGCACACGACCGTTGTTTGATTCCGTGTCTGTTGCTCCGTTTTTCGTGATTTTCTGCGGACCCATTGGTTTTCAATGGGTCCGTGGAAAACTCGGAAAATGCACCGTTTGTCCTCCGCATCCGTGGTCCGTGATTCCAGTCCGTCAAAAAAATATAACCTGTCCTATTCTTGTCTGCGAAAAACGGTTCACGGACCCATTCAAGTCAATGGGACCGTGAAAAAATGCGGATGGCCATCCGTGTGTCATCCGTGTCCGTTTTTTTTCGCGGATCCCTTGGCAGGCACTTGGCAAAAATTGTCAGCCTGTCTTTTGGTAAAATCTTTTGGATCATGTCCGCTAAAAAAAACGGAAGACACACGGAAACACAACGGAAGGCAAAAACGGACACGGATCACTGAACAACGGAACCCCTTTTTGCGGACAGCATAAAAATATGGTCAGGTGCATGAGGCCTTAGATTTGAATAAAGTAGACGCCCAGATGAGGGTGGAGTATGAGCCCCTGACGAAGCGAAACCTAGGTCGGGCAAGGACATAAGGGCCGATGGTTTTTGATATGTCTATTACCTTTTAACTTTTGTGAGTTCAATAAATGATTTATCTTACCTTTATTGGTTGTTCTTTACTATCTGCGCTACCTTTAGGTTCCCACAGACGGGCCAATTGTAAAGTAGAAGGGATTTCTGCTGGTTCATCCAAATAGTAAATCTGTACCCGACTCCAATATAATCCGGATGCCTACTGGACAATTCGAGCAGCACGGTCTTTTTACTGTGAATTGTTAATTTATGGTGTGAATCAAACCCACCTTGAGACCTGCAGCGCTACGAACAGGCAACGTAACAGGGAATTTTATTTTGATTTGTTAGGACATGTTTAGTGTTTTCAAGTTCAGCGTACAAGGTTTAGTAATGGTCCGTTGTAGCAGAATCCATAACGGAATTCTTAGATAACCCGAACCTTGTACGCTGAATTTGAAAACTGAAGTTTGCTCATCCCTAGAAGTGTTCTAGGAACGATAACTCCAGTACAAGGCATTTTTCTCTGCTAATACATATTATAAAGCGTCTTACAGCCGCTTCTACTATTGATTTATGCAAAGTTGTGTGAAAAAAATTACGGACCAATTTAAGGGTGGCCCAGCACCACAGATCGTAACAGAATGTGGATTGCAGAGGTCGGGGACACCTGTTCTAGAGCAACCAAGACTTCAAGTCTTCCCTGTAACACAGGTTACAATTCATGTAACCTGTGGCTCAGACAGTCTACAGATGGCACGCACTGGCCACACACCTTGCCCATAATACATTAAAAACAAATATCACAGTATAAACCAGGAGCAAAAATACTAGTAGAAAATTGCTGTTTGACCAATACTTAAAAGGTATCTTAAAATGGTTGGGCTCCTATTGAAATACATGATCAGATCTATAGAGTTTTGTGATATTAATACATTTTACCTTGTTACCAGGCTTTATGGCTACAGAAATGACGGGGTCCGGCACATGGATGGATTCCTGTGATTACAAACAAAGCACATGTAATAATCCTGCACATAAACTGTAAATCACCATGAAATATACTGCTTGAGAATAAATGCAGAAGAACCATGAGCTGTAAACTCCCATGGCGGTCAATAGAAATACTACTCATGACTGCTACATTATGCATTAAAGGGGTTGGCCCATCGTAGACAATGGTGGCATATCACTAGGATATGTCCCTATTGTCTGATAGGAGGTGGGACCCACACCTACGCCGAGAACGGATCGGGTAGAGCGGTGGCTGGAGGACCCCAGGTTTCCCGGGTTACAGGGAACGCCAATCGTTTTCCCCATACAAGTGAATGGGAGCGACTACCGCTCCCATTAATTTCCAAAGGGTCGATGGAAATAGCCAAGACAGTGCTCGGCTATTTTCAGCGGCCCCGTAGAAATTGGTGGAGGGCTGCTCCACATGAGCAGTGCACCTTCCACCCGCTTTCCCACTTTCCCACTCTGTTCTCGGTGTACGTCCTAGCGATATGCCTGCATTGTCTATGACCTATATAGCTTATTATGAGAAATATTTACTTATCAGGCGGAAGCTATCTATTGTGATAAAAATCATATTCTCATGGCTTCCAAGTCACCTCAGCAGACACAGGCCTTACTGTGCAAGCAGTCTCGATGGAACCAAATCATGATAACCAGGAACACATATGGGTCTATACATAAACCTTGTTATGACAACTAATTGTATTTCTCTCAGAAACAATTGTATGGCATTTTTTTTAATTTTCATTCAGTATTTCTACCCATAAGAGAGTGCAGCTTACCATTGAGAGACTGTCACTGGATTTGCTGGTAAATGTGTCTCCGCTAGCGCAGTCAATACCGAACAAGGCACAGATGTCTCCTGCAAAAGCTGTGTCCATATCCTATAGGAGAAGAAAAATGACTCAAATCAAAAAGCCAAATATCTGGATTTACACTCCTAAATTAGTAAAGATTATGTGAAATATACTACTAATGGAGAACAGTTATGACAATCTCAGGGGCGTAGCTAACGGCTCATGGGCCCTGGTGCAAAAGTTCAGCTTGGGCCCCCCTTTCCTCAGTGCTTTGTGTGACTTCCTATGCGGCACAAGGGTCTTTGGGCCCCCTTATGCTCCTGGGCCCGGTAGCGACTGCTACCTCTGCACCCCCTATAGCTACGCCCATGGACAATCTACTTTACAAATCTTTACAAGAAAACTGTAAAAATGCTTAAAAAGGTTGGCGTATCTTAAACATTGGCAATATACCGCTAGAATATGCAACCAACGTCTGAAAGGTGCAGGTCCCACCTCTGTGACCAGCACCTATCCCTAGTAAGGAGCCTGCAAAGTGAAGGAGAGCACACCGCGCATGTGCAGCCACCCCCCAACCATTTCTATGGGACTGCTGGGACAGGCCAGCCTCTTTACTATGCCTCAAAAAGGTATGTGTGCTCAACAGTGCTAAATGGGGCACTCAACCTTTGTAGATAGACTAATCAACACTGTGCCAACTAAGCAGATCAGAATGATACCTCCATCGAGTCAGCATGGAGACGAACCAGCCTCTGTACACGCACTCTCTTGCCAGTCCTTGTATTGTAGATGTAGTCACTTTTCTTCAGCATTCCCTGATACACCCGGATATACGTTAGTTGACCAAAACGACCGGCCTGCAGCAGACATTGAGAGAACAGAGTATTAACAGCAGTGGCCTCTCATGACATGTCTTGTAAATACTAGGATTTCCCCATGTATTATTAATCCTCGTCATGGCATTTCTCTAATATTCCTACTAGAAATGTAAGGAAACAGCCCATTTGGGACCGCAGGGCACAGCGATTATTTACTTTTTAAGGCAATGTTTCGAGATAAACATGATCGTTCCATTATATGCCTCATTACGGACACAGCGATGCCAATCATGTATAGTGTTTCAAGAAATTTTAACCTCATTATTGGTTTATAAATCCCAGTAGAAGACTCAAACATGAAATCCTCTGACTTCCCATATAATACGCTGCAATACTTCTGTATTGCAGTGTATTAGGTCAGATACATTAAAAAGGACATAGTGCCAATTAGGGCCGAATAGGCATCCGTACATGTAAGGCCACTGTTAGGCCCTTGGCTGCCATAACTCCTCAGTACCGTGCACTGTGGGGAGAAAGGGGCCCTCCCTCTAAACACAGATGTGTGTCAGCATTAACTGTGGAATCTAAGGGGTTAAATATCTGGGATTAGTTTGATTTCTGATCCCACCTGTTAAGAGTTAGGTGCAAGCTGTGTAACACAGCCAGCACCAGCAAGTGATGGCACAGGCTGAAGCAATGTAATAGTACAGAGCAGAGTGGGAAGGGGTTAAAGGCATGGGCCAGGATTTTGATTGATGGCCTATCCTCAGGAGAGACCATCAGTATAAGGGCTCATTCACACGACCGTGGTTTGTTTCCGCATCCGAGCCACGTTTTTTGCAGCTTGGGTGCGGATCCTTTCACTTCAATGGGGCCGCAAAAGATGCGGACAGCACTCCGTGTGCTGTCCACATCCGTTGCTCCCTTCCACGGCAACTTTTTTGTCCGTTTTTTCGCGTCAACAAGCCCTAAGGGTCCATTCACACGTCCGCAATTCTGTTCCGCATTTTGCGGAACAGAATTGCGGACCCAATAATTTCAATGGGGACAGACGATGTCCCGTCCGGGTCCGCAATTGCGGGTCCGCACTTCCGGGTCCGCGATCGCGTTCCCGAAAAAAAATAGAACATGTCCTATTCTTGTCTGCAAATTGCGGAACGCACATCACCGATGTCCGTGTTTTGCGGATCCGTAAAACACACACGGAGGTGTGAATGGACCCCAAGACTGACAGAGGTTCAACACACTCACCGATCAGCTGTTTCTTTGTAGCGCCGATGAGGAAGACGAAGGCAGAATTCCACTACACAATGGGCAGAGCTGTGTAATGAGCTGGTAACTGCAGCACTTCTCCAATGGGGTATACCGGTTACATTATGTTATCCCCTATCCATAGGATAAGGGATAACTATTAGATCAGTGGGAGTCCTACCGCTGGGAACTCCACCGATCACAAGAACGAATGAACAGAGTGGCCGGTCGTGCATGTGTGCGGTCGCTCCATTCATTTCTATGGGAATTTGGCTGAACTCCACCATCTGCTGAACTCCCATATAAATGAACGGAGCGGCCATGCCCATCGCCGACCAGCTGCTTCGGTCTTTTCAGGGGGCACGGGGCCCCTATTCTCGTGATTGGTGGGGGTCTGAGCGGTTGGACCCCCATTGATCTTTATCTAACCAGAAAACACCTTTAAAGTGACTGGAAGCAGTGCTGCAGTTACCATGTCCGTCCACTACAGAACAGTCCGAGGTAATAGCTGATCAATGAGGTGTCAGACCACCGCCGATGACCTATCTGGAAGATAGCCCATCAATATCAAAATGCTGGACAACCCCTTTAATATTCCTCTTCATGTCAAGCCTAATTTATTCAGGACGTAGCAAGTTTCACATGGACATCAGATTTATAGATCATTCTTTGTACACAGTAATTAATGGGGCAGTGAGTATGTTGGTTATAGGACGGGTCTAGGTAACCCACTGTCATTACTGCAGCAGCACATCCCCCTTCTATCTTAGTCTCCAGGCCATCGGTCCTACAAGAATACTTTAAGACAGGTTCTCCGCCTCTGAATATGAAATCTTTCTATTCACTGGCGATACACGGAGATGCTGAAAATGTTGAAGCACAAATTAGAGAGAGGCTTTACAGTGTCTGAGTGGTTGGCACTATTGTGGTGTCGCGCGGAGATCGAATCCAACCAAGAGTAACACGTGCACTGTCTGTATGTTCTCACGTTTACGTGGGGTTCCTCTAGGTGCTCCGGTTAGTTCAGTATTTGGATTATAAGCCCTGGTGGAGACAGCGATCACTACAGAATATGTAACCTCTGTATAAAATACATCTAGGTAACATGTGCCAAGCTTGTCACAGTAGCGCACACTATGTGATTGGAGAGTCTTACGTCACATCTTGGTGACTATATTTTCTCTGGGTTGGTTTACTTTACATCTGAATTTTGCAGCAAAAGTGTTGCATGTGCCAATAATAAATTAGGCACATTTAGTTACTCCCTTGGCCATACCCTGACACTTTGAAATCGAGGCACAACAACAAAGCTGCTATATCAGCAACTCTTACATGTAACTGTACACGACGACTGACTTTCAGAATTCGGCACCTACCTCCAGTTTGAATGCAAGTCCAACAAAGGGATGGGAATCATCTCTAACAGAGCTCATCAAAATCTTGGTTGGCTCTTCTGAACTACTAAAAATACAGACACATTTCAGTAAAGCTATCTTTGATTCGTGCTTATGTCTACGAAACAAGTGTGCATGTATAAGATCACCTGTCGTACAACCAGGAGGGCTTTATTTCAATTTTCCAGAACACTGACGAGTATCCAAGCGCCTAATCATTTTACAAATATGACTATCAATTATAATGTCTGTTTCCCCAAGACAGTACTCTTGACAGCAAATTTTAAAAATCCTATGTATATAAATATTTGAACGGAAGTCATGTTGAAGACTGGAGCACCGTGCAGACCTGGACCAAACTGTACTAAGCCAAGGGCCCAGTGACAAATACTTAAAATGAATCTGCGGCGCTGGAGAATGTCCCCATGTAGCCATAGCATCATGCTAGGTCACATTTTCAGTTTAAAAATAAAGGGGAAAAAATAAATAAAAAAAATCACATTAACTGGGAAACAAACAAAACACTTACCTGTGCCCTTCTTTTCATCCTTTTAGATGCAGACCCACCAATTCCTGGGCTCCCCCTTCTGCCAACTAAGATGGACACTCTGCTTCTCAGACTGCCTGATCCACAATGTGTTTTTGGTAGCCCAAGACACTTCCTAGCCATCGCTGCTCAAATAAGCAGTGCTGGCCATATTAAGAGTAGGGCTGGACAAGCAGGAAATGGATCTGCAGCTTAAGAGATGAAAAGGAGGGCATCGTGTAAGTCTTCTCTTTGTTCTCCAGTTAATGTACTTTTTGGTTCTTGTACCGGAGGGTCGCTTTAAAGATAACCTGTCACCAGTTCAAATTCTAAAGTGTGTGTGCATCCATCAATCGGCATGGCTCCACTGAGACATCCAGTGGTCATTGTTTTCTTTGTGGAAGGGCACCCCTATTCCCAAATTACTAAAGCCAATACAGGGGCAGACTGAGGATTAAAGAGGACCTTTCATAGTTTCATGGGTCCAGACATTATGAAATAAGTAGCAGGATATGTAGGGCGCTGTGCAGGCATCTAAGAGCACTTACTATTTTTTCTGGGCTCCGCTCCGGGAGAAGGAGACGCCCATTGAGAAACAAAACAGTCTCCTCCTCCCTGTACCGATACCAGGCGGGAGAATTCAACAGGGACACAGTGGGTGAACAGAGCAGCACCCAGAAAAAAATAGTAAGCACTCTTAGATCCCTGCTCTATGCCCTACATATCCTGCTAATTATTTCATAATGTCTGGACCCATGAAAGGTTCTCTTTAAAGTGGCCCTGGGAAAAAAACTAAAGTTGTAGGTGGGTCCAAATTGACAAAAGTTGGGGCAACACAAGTAGGCAGTGTCGGCAATACCATAGCACAAAACACCATCACAACAAAAACATAGACCACAGTGCAGCACAATATATTGCACCAAAAAGCTGTCCTTCTGTGGTGACCATCAATAGCTGTCATTTTCTGTCATCCTCGTCCAGTTGTCTCTGATTAAGATATGGAGCAGGGGTCTTAGGAGGTCAGATGTGGATGGACATGTGTGGCCGCTGGCCGGGCACATGAGTGCCTTATCCTCACTGCGTTAATTACCATTGAGAGTGCATTATGTACCCAGCCAGTGGCAGAGAGGAGGACTTGGGCAGCCCCACTGGGCATCAGCCCACCAGGATACTTCCCTGTAAGGTCTATGGCCAGTCAGCCCCTGGGCCAATAGTTATGGCACCAGTTATGCACATGTGGCCAAGTATAGCTACTCAGTGCTGACAGCACCAAAGCAGTGAAGTCCACTCCTCATTTGAACTGAGTGCCAGTGACTGTCCCCTAGGCTATGTACAGCCACATGTGCATATGAGAACGGAAATAACGGAACAGATAATCTGGGAACGAAGGGCTCAGTGAGAATAAAAAGACCACCAAAGAACTGAGTGGAGCGGCGCTGATTGAAGGAGGTACACAGATGTAAACTTTTGAGCAGATGACAGAGCCTCATTAAGATTTAAGTGATTATTACACACTGGCTCCAGCACAATTATCAATGTCTTTTCGGGGAAAAATTAACAAAAATATACTCCAGCTTATTGAACCCCTATCCATAATATTATATTAAAACATTATACTTTATTGTTTTTACTCTTAAAATGAGACATCCCGTCCCTCCAAAGCATCTAGACAGAAAACATAAAGTGGTAAGATTCACAGGATGCAGGGGTAGGGGCAGCCCAGAGGAAGTAATTTAACGGGTCAGGGTAATGTAACTGTCCCTGCCAATACCCTATATTACCCCTCTGCCCAGGGACAACCCCTGAAGGTGGGGACTCCCTGTCCTCGTTCCTATCCCTACTTTCCCTTAACTCACCCTGTGCTCCTGCCCGATATAGAACTACAAAAAGTAATGATAAGTGTCTATTACACTAATACCTCGCCTCATTATTACACACTGGGCATAATATTTTAGAACAAGGGAGCCAAGTAGCCTAATATATAGTTTTGTGTGAACAAATTCAGCATAACTTAACCCCTTCAGAACCCTGCCATTTTTCACCGTAAGGACCAGGCCATTTTTTTGCACTTGTGTACTTCATTCATGACAGTGGTAAATTTGAGTCAAAATATTTCATTTTTAGTTTTAAAAAAATACCCAACATTTGGAAAAATTTAGCAATTCTCAAAATTTCAATTTCTCTGATTTTAAAACAGATAGTGACCCCCTCCTAAAATAGTTCTTACTTTACATTTCCCATATGTCTACTTCATGTTTGGATCATTTTGGGAATGTCATTTTATTTTTTTGGGATATTAAAAGGCTTAGAAGTTTAGAAGCAAATGTTAAAATTTTTAAGAACATTTCCATAACCCAATTTTTAAGGACCAGTTCAGGTTTGAAGTCACTTTGTGAGGCTTACATAATAGAAACCACCCATAAATGGCCCCATTCTAGAAACTACACCCCTCAAGGTATTCAAAACTGATTTTACAAACGTCGTTAACCCTTTAGGTACTCCACAAGAATTAAAGGAAAATGTAGATGAGATTTCAGAATTTCACTTTTTTGGCAGATTTTCCATTTGAATCCATTTTTTCCAGTAACAAAGCAAGGGTTAACAACCAAACAAAACTCAATATTCATTGCCCTGATTCTGTAGTTTATAGAAACACCCCATATGTGGTCGTAAACTGCTGTACGGGCACACGGCAGGGCGCAGAAGGAAAGAAGCGCTATATGGTTTTTGGAAGGCAGATTTCACTGGGATAATTTTAAGTTGCCATAACACATTTGAAGACCCCCTGATGCACCGCTAGAGAAGAAACTCCAAAAACGTTAACCAATTTTGGAATCTACTGGATAAGGTGGCAGTTTTGTTGGTACTATTTTAGGGTACATATGGCATTTGATTGCTCTATATTACACTTTTTGTGAGGCAAGATACCAAAAAAAGCTGTTTGGCACTGTTTTTATTTTTGTTTTTTTACAATGTTCATCTGACAGGTTAGATCATGTGCTATTTTTATAGAGCAGGTTGTTACGGAAGCGACAATACCAAATATGACAACTTTTTTTGGTTGTTTCAGTTTTACACAATAAAGCATTTTTGAAAAAAATCATGCTTTAGTGTCTTCATATTCTGAGAGCCATATCTTCACATCTTAGGTAGGGTCTCATTATTTGCGGGATGAGAGGACGGTTTAATGGGTACCATTTTAGGGTGCGTATGACTTTTTGATCACTTGGCCTACAGTTTTTGCGATGTAAGGTGACAAAAAAAATTGCTTTTTTTACACCGTTTTTTCTTTTTTATGGTCTTCACCGGAGGGGTTAGATCATGTGATATTTTAATAGACCTGGTTGTTACAGACACGGCGATACCCCATTTGTCTACTTTTTTTTTTTCACTTTTAACACAATAAAAGCATTTTTGAAACAAAAAAAAAAAATCATGTTTTAGTGTCTCCAATATTCTGAGAGCCATAGTTTTTTTTTTTTTTGCCTGATTGTTTTATGTAGGGACTCATTTTTTGTAGGGTGAGGTGACGGTTTGATTGGTACTATTTTGGGGGGCATACGCCTTTTGGATCACTTGGTGTTGCACTTTTTGTGATGTAAGGTGACAAAAAAAAAATATGGTTGTTTTAGCACAGTTTTTATTTTTTCCACTGCATTCAGATGAGGGGGTGGATCATGTGATATTTTACTGACACGGCAATACCCAATATGTGTCTGTTTTTCTTTTTTTTTTTTGTGTGTTTGATTTTGGGAAAGGGGCTTTTTTTTCTTTTACTTAAAACTTTCTTTTTTTTACTTTTTTTTTGTCCCACTCTGGGACTTCAACATCTGGGGTCTGATCACCTCTGCAATACATTACAATACAACCTGTATTGTAATATATTGGCTGTCACCTTTTATGCTGACAGCCTGCCTGCGAGACCCAGCCTAAGGGCTTGCGTAGAAGGCATAGGGCTTGTCTTCTCTGCAATCGGGTCCCCGACACAGCAGCGCGGGGACCTGATGCAGATGTGGAAGACACACGTACCCTCCGCAAACCCTCTGCATGCCGCGGTCACCTTTGACCACGGCATACGCGGGGTTAATACCCCAATGCTGGCATATGCAGCAGGAGCCCGGCTGTCAGTGACTGCCGGGTCCGTGCCGCTGATCGGGCAGGCGCAGCTCCTGAAACCGCACATCCACTAGCGCTGTACATGTACGGCGTGGGTCCTTAAGGGGTTAAAATGCATCTATTGAAAACTCTTCTCACCCTGGTATTATAAATCTAATGGCTGACAGCTTTTCCTGTACGAGTTAGATGTCAATTACTGACTAGGACCACCCGATGGATGTAGAAGCTTGGTTTTAGCTGTGTATTAAATCAATACAGTAATACTGCTCTGCGTGAAAAGATTCACTACAGCAAGCTGCTCAACTCCTCCTGCCCGATAGCATGACAGGACTCTAATACTTACTCGTTATTCAGAATTGCATAGTTGGGAACTTCTGATGGATCTGGAAGATACTCCAGCACAGCATCTAGAAGCGGTTGGACGCCCTTGTTTTTCAGGGCACTTCCTACTAGTACAGGGGTGAATGCCCGATTCAGGGTAGCTCTGCGGATGGCCAACTAAAGAAGACAGGGTTAGTTAACATGAGCAAAGAACCACGCTTAAACATGTGCATATTTAGTTAGCAGTTCACCTTCAGATCAGTAAGGGTAGGGATCTTCTCCTCCAAAAACATCTCTCCCAAAATATCATCTGAATTTGCCACACTTTCTATCAGCTCTTGCCGTCTGTCTGCTGCCTCTGCTCTGAACTCGGCTGGAATATCGTCATAGCGTACCTGCTGTCTGAAATAACATTCAATGCAATATTAAACCACGAGAGAAGGGAAGACACATAGAGCAAATAACCCACCACCAGTGATAGATTAACATACCCAAACTGTCCATCAAAATAAATTGCTCGCTCATCCACAAGGTCTATGATTCCTTTGAAGTTGCCCTCGAGTCCAATAGGAAGTTGGATAAATGCTGCATTGTGATTTAATTTAGACCTATAATAAAAAAAAATAAACATTTACTTGATAGAATTACTACTTGTCAGCGATCCTATGAACTGTGCTTGTTGTCCTGGTGCCATCACCTCAGCTGCTGCACAGCCCTCTCAGGATTAGACCCCATTCGGTCACACTTGTTGATGAATGTTAGGAAGGGGACATTATATCTCTTCATCTGCCGGTTCACCGTCATGGTCTGACACTGTACTCCCCCCACAGCGCACACCACAAGTATAGCTCCATCCAACACT
The DNA here is from genome assembly GCA_033119425.1 of Bufotes viridis. NCBI lineage: Eukaryota > Metazoa > Chordata > Amphibia > Anura > Bufonidae > Bufotes > Bufotes viridis. The sequence continues at coordinate 6,992 of JAKVIS010000702.1, read as the reverse complement.
CTTAGGGCTCGTTCCACTTCAATAGTAAAGTCCACGTGTCCTACAGATTAAAGAAGGACAAGTATTAGCTCTTCTAGCAGCAACTAAACAAATCAACCAAACAGCAGTAAAGAGTCTATTACAAGAATACAAAAATGTTCTCGATTTCCAGGCTAAAGTAAATTAATAAGCAGCCTTCGACTTTTACTGCTTGGCTAGATGACCACTTCATCACGCAATAGATGTGTCCGTAGAAGTAAGACTGAAGCTGTAAGTCAATGTGCCTGGTACACAAGCAGTGGCATCTAGAAGCACATTTATGCTGCAGGACTTACTTCTGGCTGGGGATTGAGCAATCAAAGTCAATGTCTAGGCCTCATCCTTAAAAGGGTTTCCTCAGCCCCTAAAATGACTTAAATTCAATGTCAATGTCTGGATTCCCCCTGATGTCGAGAGCCTGGTGGACATGGCAGATGTGACAGAACCACTAAAGCCAAAAATATTGGCTGCTCTGTTCACCAAGTGCTAGCCATGGAATATTGGGGGGAAATGTGTCCTCTGAAACATGAGAGGTGGAATCGGATTGATTGCCATCAGCAACAGTGTCCGTATGCTTCCCTATTGGGCCAATTGGTCACTGGGAGTCAAAATGAAAGGGGTTTTGCCGTGTGAAGAGATTGAAAACCTATCCTCAAGACAGGTTATCAATATCTGATCGGGGATCCTCTACACCTGTTTGAAGAGGTAGGGGTGCTCTTGCAGTGCTGCTCCCACTTTAAACTTACCTGTCCATGTCTTGTGGAGGCGACGCAGTGTAATTACAACTGTTCTTCCTATTCAAGTGAACGGGATAAGCAGTTGTAAATACACTGTACCGCCACTGTAAAGCAGACACAGGTAATTTTGAGGCGGTAGAGGACCCCGCTGCAGATCTGTCATCAATTTCTTTACACTGCACATCCCTTTAATTTGTCATGGATCAATGGAACGTTTACAAGCGGGTAAGGTAAGGCGGGCATAGTAAGCAGGTAAGTATGCTTCCCTCCGTAAGTCTCGTGTGTGGGGGTATTAGGGCTGAATACAAAAGCTGATGAACCCCCTATGAACTCATTTCCAATAATCTTACTGGGCATTTCGGGATTAATCTGGATGCAGTCCAGACAGGTGAACTTACTGAAGAACTGGTTCTAGAAGAGAAATTCTGCTAGGTGTAAAACCTACAGCATACGTACTGGTGGTAATGTACAGCTATAGCGTCCTGTACCTGGTGTGTCTATTATGTTGATGTTTGTGTTTTTCCACATGGTGTAGGTTGCAGCAGATTGAATGGTAATGCCTCTCTGCCGCTCCAATTCCATAGAGTCCATAACGGCGCCAACTCCATCTTTACCTTTCACCTGAAAAACACAAAGTGGTAGTGAGCACACAATGAGACGCCGCAGAAAAGGTCACAAAGCCTTGAACTTCTCAAGCCCCTTTCACACGAGCGCGTTTTTCGCGGGGGTGCAATACGTGACGTGAACGCATAGCACCCGCACTGAATCCTGACCCATTCATTTCAATGGGTCTGTGTACATGAACGTTGTTTCTCATGCATCAGTTCTGCGCTGCGTGAAAATCGCAACATGTTCTATATTCTGCGTTTTTCACGCAGCCCTAGCCCCATAGAAGTGAATGTGGCTGCGTGAAAAACGCATTGCATCCGCAAGCAAGTGCGGGTGCGATGCTTTTTTCACTGATGGTTGCTAGGAGATGTTGTTTGTAAAACTATCGTTTTTTTATCACGCGCGTGAAAAACGCATCAAAATGCATTGCACCCGCGCGGAAAAAACTGAACAACTGAACGCAATCGCAGGCAAAACTGAATGGCTTTGCCTGTGAAATCGCAAAGTTTTCACTGAACGCATCCGCAACGCATCCAGACCTAATCCGGACACGCTCGTGTGAAAGAGGCCTTAGGCTTTATCAAATACCCCTTTCAGATTGCAGCTACCTCCAATCGGGCAAGCAACTGCAGTGGAAACGTAGTATTACATGGCAGTAATTCAGATGAACAATAGTCTAAATAATACATGAACGGCTTCAGCTGGCAAGAGCGCAGGTGCCTTCTAGCTCTGAGAGGGGTTCCTGAGCATCATTCCGTCCAAATACACACACACTGCCCGATACACAATGCTTCATCACCTGTCGAGTATGTATGGCACTGGATGGGATGACCGATCTCCCAGGCACAGCAGCCAATAAACACCATGGCTGAACTACAGCTCCAAGTTAATATCTACCACAGCAGAAATCTATGTGTCTGTAGAACCGTTATATCAGAGTGGCAGCCTGTATCGCAGCAGTAGGAGATGCCACTTAGTATTAATGTGACCCTGCCTCAGCGTACACCCTGCTGTAGCAGCCAAAGCCACATGTGACCACTGAGGCCAGTGATTGACCACAGCAGTCACAGGAGCCTTGCCACTTCCAATCTGGCAGGGACCAGAACCAACTGGGAAGAGAGCAGCAGCAGCAGCACTCCAACAGCTGGAATGCAAAAAGTGAGTGTTTATTTATTTTTGCTTTGTTTTTTTAATTTGGGTACAGGTTCAGAAGAATGGGGAAGTTGGCTCCTAAGCTAGACAACCCCCCCCCTTTAAGACAAAGCTTGATTCACTTTTGTCTTTTAAAAGGACAATTCCATCAAAAAACATGTAGATGGCTGCACGTTTTTGTAGTCATCCACTCTAATTCCTGTTCAGGCTCTTGAATTTTGCACTGATGAGTGCAATACTCTTCAGTAGGAGTCATTCTCCAGGCTGGCCATACTGTTATCCCAATTCTACACCTACTATCATGGTGATGATGACCTTCCTCTCAGAGCAGCAGTAAACTGATTATATATATATAATGTGTGTGTATATATAGTTTATTCATTTGTGCTGACTGCAACAGAAAGACAATATTGTTAACTTTTACTGCTGAAGTGAAAAAAAAGAAAAGTCAGCATTCTTTTTTTTACTTATTTTCTATGAACAAAGTTTAAAAAATACCCCTTTCTGATGGAAGCGTGCCTTAAATCATGCATCTGCTAATGAAGGCGGTCTGAAATCCCAGCAGAGACTGCTGTACTCTACTAAGTTGAGATACTTTTCTCTGACATTCGGGAACACACAACATTTGGTAACCGTCCACCGATCTGCTGTGGTTGATGCCATAAAAGGGAGATTTTAGACTATGTTATGTATAGATTTGAGATTTTCCATCACAGACTTGAAATCCATACAGATTTTTTTCTTTACACGTGGATAGAGCTTTGTCAACCCCATCCGCATGTACTGTACTGTACGTTTTCCTGTGAATTTTTGATGCAGAAAATCTGCCCTGTCTGAACACTGTGATAACCTGCAGCTGACATTTTAGCTTTGTCAGGTTAGGCTGGGTTCACATTACCTTTTATGTCTCCATTTGACGTATATGTTACAAAAAAAAAAAAAAAAGGATGAAAAAAACGCAGCTCAAAACCTATACTTTTTTTTTTACAGTGGAACTCTAAGGTGAACGGATGCCACTGTATGGTATCAGTCTGGGGCACCCGTTTAACGTATACGTTTTTCTCTACGTTACAAGGATGGAAAAACGTGATGTGAACCCAGCCTTATATAAAAGATAGTGCAACTGAATATATGTAGAAAGCTGACCCCAGAAATGCTCTGAAAATGCCTTGGACGCGTCTTACCTCGTGCATCTGTGCGATGCGGCCAGTGTAGTACAGAACACGCTCTGTCACGGTGGTTTTGCCAGAGTCGATGTGGGCAGAGATCCCGATGTTGCGAATCCTCTCATTGGGAATTATGGCAGAGGAGCAATGCCGGCAAAAGCTCAGAGGTAGCTGCAACATAGAAACAAGTCCAGTCAACTGCCACAGAAATCAATGCAATTACTTATACACAAACACACCTAGTGCTGTCAAGGTTTAGGTTTTAAGACTGTGTTCACATGGAGCCTCTACGGCAAACACCATTGTATAGTATAAAATACCTGCCACCCACCACTGTCACAGTGTGCTGAGACGTGTAGGTCTACAAGTGCCAAGCAAGGCTCCTGTGCCCTGACAACCCACAGACACATGGTTATGACGGGTGTCACTCACCTGACGAGATAACCGGGGACCGATCACAGCGGCTGCTCGCAGGAGACCCATAACTAAGCTCCCCGTGAAAGTCACGCTGATCTCTGGGCAGCAGAAGAGAATCACTTCCGGGAGTCACGGATGCCGGCAAAGGTCAAACCTCGACAACTTCCGTCAGATGGAACGCACTCTTCATCATCCCAGAGACATGATTTCCGGGTTGTGTCTGAACCCCGCAGTATTTGTGCTGTGTTAGCGTTAGTTCTCTGGTGTAGACCTCCTGCCCTAGCGTATGTTTTGTGGTTTAGCCGTGGCCTGCAGTTTCTCTGTGGTATTTGCTACTCATTGAAACGCAGGTCCTGACATGACCTTGGTGTGTTCCCACGGAAACACGGCAGAGAGGAGGAAGTGGCGAGTCTTGTGATGTACGCCTATCACTCTGCTGTGTGCGAGCGCCCCCTGGCGAGGAGGCTGCAGAAGACTGGAGACTCTACTGCCAGGAATCGCACTGTTTTGGAGGCAAAGCCCGGAGTGGATTTAAAGGGATGGAAAATATAAATGAGTGGCTAGTTTCACACTAACCTTTATCAGATCAGGCAGGCTGTTCCGACTGGGATCCCTGTTTCTGGCATTGCCAGAAGATACATGGATGCTGTTCGGCCCCCATTAACTCTAATGGGGGACCGGCAGTGCAGCGGTATTTGTCCAGCCAATTCTCGACATAGTTACCAGGTTACAGCCGGATTTCCGCCAGTCACCATTATAGTTAATGCGTAGGACTACATCCATGTAGCTTCCGGCAATGCCAGACACAGGGAGATTTTATCTGCCAAACATTTCTTCGTTGGAATCACGTTTGGTTTCGGCTTAAAAAACCCCCACCTGAAATGGCTAAAAAAGTATGGCCTGGATTTACTAATCCTAAAGAATACGGTTTAAATTTAGGCTGTCTTGATCTGCCCCAGATTTTGGCCTCATGCACACAAACGTTGTTCTGGTCCGCATTCAAACCACAGTTTTTACGGCTTGGATGCGGATCCTATTCACTTCAATAAGGCCGCAAAAGATGCGGACAGCACTCCGTGTGCTGACCGCATCCGTTGCTCCGTTCCATGGTCCGCAAAGAAAATATAACCTGTCCTATTCTTGTCCGGTTTGCGGACAAGAATAGGCAGTTTATTAATGGCTGTCCGTGGCGTTCCGCAAATTGAGGAAGCACACGGACGCCATCTGTGTTTTGCGGATCTGCAATTTGCATAGCCTTATCATGGGGCTCAGGCAGAATAATAAATGTGGTGCAGGGATAGACACTTTTCTCTTAATGTATACAAACTAGTGGTTGGCTTAAGTTGAGACAGAATTTTATGCCAGAATGGCGCATCTCAGGTCATGGCTGTTTCACACAAAGTTTTTCCTCTTTCCGATAAACCAGCCACTTTACAAACAAGTGTAGAAACCCAAATTGTCCAGATTTTGCTCCAAACTTGTGCCACTTTTTAGATAGATTTTAGACACAGACATCAGTAAATCTGGGCTTGTATATGTGTTTCCAGCGTCAGGCACACAACCATATCCATTTTGCAGACATCCCAACCTCATCCCAAAACTCATTTCAGGGAGTTTTTCTTTTTCTTTTTTTTCACGAACTTTGTATTACATTCATATACCCCCCCCAGTGCCTCTCATCAGCCCCCAAGTACCTCTCCATCAGCCCCCCAGTGCCTCTCCATCAGCCCCCCAGTACCTCTCCATCAGCCCCCCAGTGCCTCTCCATCAGCCCCCCAGTGCCTCTCCATCAGCCCCCCAGTGCCTCTCCATCAGCCCCCCAGTGCCTCTCCATCAGCCCCCAGTGCCTCTCCATCAGCCCCCCAGTGCCTCTCCATCAGCCCCCAGTGCCTCTCCATCAGCCCCCAGTGCCTCTCCATCAGTACCCCAGTGCCTCTCCATCAGCGCCCCAGTGCCTCTCCATCAGCGCCCCAGTGCCTCTCCATCAGCGCCCCAGTGCCTCTCCATCAGCGCCCCAGTGCCTCTCCATCAGCGCCCCAGTGCCTCTCCATCAGCCGCCCAGTGCCTCTCCATCAGCCGCCCAGTGCCTCTCCATCAGCTGCCCAGTGCCTCTCCATCAGCTGCCCAGTGCCTCTCCATCAGCCCCCCCGTGCCTCTCCATTAGCCCCCCAGTGCCTCTCCATCAGCCCCCCAGTGCCTCTCCATCAGCCCACAGTGCCTCTCACCAGCCCCTCAGTGCCTCTCATCAGCCCCCAGTCAGTGCCTCTCATCAGCCCCCAGTCAGTGCCTCTCACCAGCCCCCAGTCAGTGCCTCTCACCAGCCCCAGTCAGTGCCTCTCACCAGCCCCAGTCAGTGCCTCTCACCAGTCCATAAATTATATAAAAAAAAACACTTACTGCTTCCTGGTCCTTTTGCCCTGAACGGGAACGGCGTTCCTGCAGTATCGGGAGGCTACAGCGCAACATAATGACAGTGCATATGCTTGTATCATGATACACTAGAAATCTAGAATTGCAGGGGCACAACCATATTCACCGTCATTAGGCTACGGCTTCACGATTTTGGCCACATGACACTTTACATCATAAAGTCAGCATGTAGCCCAGCCTTATGTTGCGATGTCATTGACCACATGATATATCGCGCAGCCCAGTCTTTATTCTACATGTTAAAAGAAAAAGTCATGAGACACTGGGGCGAAGCAGAGACATTTGGGGATAGTTATCAAAACTAGTGCAGTAGACAAGATACTTAAAGCAGCAAACTTAGGGCTCATGCACACGAACACATTTTCTTTCCATATCCGTTCCATATGCGGAACCATTCATTTAAATCTTTCAAAGAAAAAAAGGAAGTTACTCCGTGTGCATTCCGTTTCCGTATGTCCGTTCT
>JAKVIS010000701.1:0-55612 GCA_033119425.1 Bufotes viridis | reverse complement strand
TTATTAAAGGGTAAAAATTAAATTACTTTTTATCTGCGAGGTACTGTGCCACACGATATGAGTGGTGGGCAGTGGGCACAGTACAGTCAGTGGGCCTGACAAACTGGCTGGCAACTGCAATTATATTCAAGGGTAAAAATGAAATGACTTTTTTTTCTGCAAGGTATTGTGCCACCCGATATGAGTGGTGGGCCCTGGCAGTGGGCACAGTACAGTCTGAGGGCCTGACACACTGGCCGGCAACTGCAATTATATTAAAGGGTAAAAATTAAATGACTTTTTTATCTCCAAGGAACTGTGCCACCCAATATGAGTGGTGGGCACTCACAATGGGCACAGTACAGTGTGTGGGCCTTAACACAGTGGCAGGCAACTGCAATTATGTTAATGGTTAAAATTAAATGACTTTTCTATCTGCAATATACTGTGCCACCCCATATGAGTGGTGGGCACTGGCAGTGGGCACAGTACAGTCTGTGGGCCTGACAATCACTAGCAGTCAACTGCAATTATATTAAAGGGTAAAAATTATATGACTTTTTTATCTGCAAGGTACTGTGCCACCCGATATGAGGGGTGGGCAGTGGTCACAGTACAGTCAGTGGGCCTGACACACACTGGCAGGCAACTGCAATTATAATAAAGGGTAAAAATTAAATGACTTTTTTATCTGCAAGGTACTGTGCCACCCGATATGAGGGGTGGGCAGTGGGCACATTACAGTCAGTGGGCCTGCCACACACTGGCAGTCAACTGCAATTATATTAAAGGGTAAAAATTAAATGACTTTTTTATCTGCAAGGTACTGTGCAACCCGATATGAATGGTATGCACAGTACAGTCAGTGGGCCTGACACACACTGGCTGGCAACTGCAGTTATATTAAAGGGTAAAAATTAAATGACTTTTTTATCTGCAAGGTATTGTGCCACCCTATATTAGTGGTGAGCACTGAAAGTGGGCACAGTACAGTCAGTGGGCCTGACACACACTGGCAGGCAACTGCAATTATATTAAAGGGTAAAAATTAAAGGACTCTTTTATCTGCAAGGTAGTGTGCCAACCGATATGAATGGTGGGCACTTACAGTGGTCACAGTACAGTCTGTGGGCCTGACACAAACTGGCAGGCAACTGCAATTATATTAAAGGGTAAAAATGAAATGACTTTTTTATCTGCAAAGTACTGTGCCACCCGATATGAGTGGTGGGCATTGGCAGTGGGCACAGTACAGTCTGTGGGCCTGACAATCACTGGCAGGCAACTTCAGTTCTATTAAATGGTAAAAATTAAATTACTTTTTTATCCGCAAGGTACTGTGACACCCGATATGAGTAGTGGGCACAGTACAGTCAGTGGACATGAAACACACAGGCAGGCAACTGCAATTATATTAAAGGGTAAAAATTAAATGACTTTTTTATCTGCAAGGTACTTTTCCACCCGATATAAGTGGTGAGCACTTGCAGTGGAACCGTACAGTCTGTGGGCCTGACACACACTGGCAGGCAACTGTAATTATATTAAAGGGTAAAAATGAACTGCATTTTTTATCTGCAATGTACTGTGCCACCCGATATGAGTGGTGGGCACTGGCAGTGGGCACAGTACAGTCAGTGGACCTGACACTCTCTGGCAGGCAACTGCAATTATATTAAAGGGTAAAAATTAAATGACTTTTCTATCTGCAAGATACTGTGCCACACGATATGAGGGGTGGGCAGTGGGCACAGTACAGTCAGTGGGCCTGACACACACTGGCATGCAACTACAAATGTATTAAAGGGTAAAAATTAAATGACTTTTTTATCTGCAAGGTACTGTGCCACCGTATAAAAATGGTGGCCATAGGGCACAGTACAGTCAATGGGCCTGAAAAAAACACTGGCAGTAAACTGAAATTATATTTAAGGGTAAAAATTAAATGAGTTTTTAATCTGCAAGGTACTGTGCCACCCGATAAGAGTGGTGGGCACCGGCAGTGGGCAAAGAACAGTTAGTGGGCCTGACACACACTGGCAGGCAACTGCAATTACATTAAAGGGTAAACAATTAAATTACTTTTTTATCTGCAAGATACTGTGCCACACTATATGAGTGTTGGGCAATGGGCACAGTACAGTCAGTCGCCCTGAAACACACTGGCAGGCAACTGCAATTATTTTAAAGGGTAAAAATTAAATGACTTTTTTTTTATCTGCAAGGTACTGTGCCACCCTATATTAGTGGTGGCCATTGTGCACAGTACAGTCAATGGGCCTGACAAACACACTGGCAGTAAACTGCAATTATAAAAATTAAATGACTTTTTTATCTGCAAAGTACTTTGCCACCCGATAAGAGTGGTGGGCACTGACAGTGGGCACAGTACAGTCTGTGGGCCTGACTAACACTGGCAGGCAACTGCAATAATATTAAAGCGTAAAAATTAAATGACTTTTTTATCTGCAAGGTTCTTTGCAACCAATATGAGTGGTGGGCACTGGCAGTGGGCACAGTACAGTCAGCGGCTATGAAACACACAGGCAGGCAACTGCAATTATATTAACCTCTTGCCGCCACGCTAACGCCAATGGGCGTCAGCGCGGCGGCTCTCTCAGGTCTCAGTCACGCCTATCGGCGTCATCTCATGAGACCTGAGATTTCACATGAACGCGCGCGCGTCGTGCGCGCGCGTTCATGTGATCGGAGCCGGGACAACTGAAACTACAGCCTGCCAGCGCTGATCATGCGCTGGCAGGCTGTAGATGCGGAAAAACCGCATTTAAATCGCATATCAGGCGCTGTTTTTAAACAGCGTCTGATATGCCTGCTATCTCGCTCGTCTGGTGGTCCCTTTGTTTGGGACCACCAGAGGAAAATAGGAAAAGTGCACCAATCACTACACACACCCCCCACCCCCATCACTGATTAACCCCTGATCACCCATGTCACCCCCTGATCACCCCCTGTCACCCCCCTGTCACTAATCACCCCCTACAGGCTCATTCAGACGTCCGTATGTGTTTTGCGGATCCATGGATCTGCGGATCCATGGATCTGCGGATCCATGGATCTGCGGATCAGCAAATACGGACACCGGCAATGCGCTTTCCGCATTTTGCAGATCCGCACAGAACTATATAGAAAATGCTTTTTCTTGTCCGCAGTTGCGGACAAGAATAGGACATGTTCTATATTTTTGCGGAGCGGAAGTGCAGACCCGGAAGCGCGGATCCGTAATTCCGGATCCGAGCAGGACAAAGTCTGTCCCCATAGAAATGAATGGGTCCGCAATTCCGTTCCGCAAACAGAATTTCGGACGTGTGAATGGGGCATAAGGGTCCCGTTATCACCGCCAGTTAGTTAGCTACTTGTTAGGTAGCTAGCGCCCACCGCACCGCAATCACTGATTTTGGCAGAGATTTTTTCATCCACAGTGACCGATGCAAATGAAAAAATCTGTGCCGTTCATTTTTTATTTTTTTTTCAGCGCAGCGGCTGAACGGAAAAAAAAAAATCTCATTACCCGTATGCTCAATATAAGGAGAATCGCAGAAACTCCTAATGCTGGCCATACGTGTAATGATTGCGGAGACCCCTAAAATGCCAGGACAGTATAAATACCCCACATGTGACCCCATTTTAGAAAGAAGACACCCCAAGGTATTCCGTGAGGGGTATGGGGAGTTCATGGAAAATTTTATTTTTTGTCACAAGTTAGTGGAATATGAGACTTTGTAAAAAACAAAATAAAAAAAAATAAAAATATATCAATTTCCTGGCATTTTAGGGGCCCCTAAAGCGTGAGAAGAAGTCTGGAATCCAAATGCGTAAAAATGCCCTGTGAAATCCTAAAGGTACTCATTGGAATTAGGGCCCCTTTGCGCACCCAGGCTGCAAAAAAGTGTCACACATGTGGTATCGCCGTACTCAGGAGAAGTGGGGCAATGTGTTTTGGGGTGTATTTTTATATATACCCCTGCTGGGTGTGAGAAATATCTCTGTAAACGACAACTTTTAAAAATGTTTATAGACAATTTACAGAGATATTTCTCTCACCCAACATGGGTATATGTAAAAATACACCCCAAAACACATTGCCCCACTTCTCCTGAGTACGGCGATAACACATGAGTGCCACTTTTTTGCAGCCTGGGTCCGCAAAGGGCCCTAAAACCAATAAGTACCTTTAGCTTTTACATGGCTGCTCACAATTTAGCCCCCGCCCAAATGCCAGAACAGTACAAACACCCCACAATGACCCATTTCCGAAAGTAGACACCCTAAGGTATTCACTGAGGGGCATAATGAGCCCGTATGAGATTTTTTTTTTTTTTGCCAGAAGTTAGCAGAAATGGAAACTTTATTATTATTTTTTTCCTCAGAAAGTGTCATTTTCCGCTAACTTGTGAAAATAAATGAAATGATACATGAACTCACCATGCCCCCTCCGCGAATACTTTGGGGTGTCTTCTTTCTAAAATGGTGTCATTTGGGGGTATTTATACTATCCTGGCATTCTAGCACCTGAAGAAACATGACAGGCGCTCAGAAAGTCAGAGCTGCTTCAAAATGCCGAAATTCACTTTTTTGCACCATAGTTTGTAAACGCTATAACTTTTACCCAAACCAATAAATATACACTTATTGGACTTTTTTTTTATCAAAGACATGTAGAACAATACATTTAGAGAAAAATTTATATAGAAATGTAGTTTTTTTTAAAATTTACAACAGAAAGTGAAAAGTCATTTTTTTGCAAAAATGTCGTTAAATTTTTATTAATAGCAAAAAAAGTAAAAATGTCAGCAACAATGAAATACCACCAAATGAAAGCTCTATTAGTGAGAAGAAAAGGAGGTAAAATTCATTTGGGTGGTAAGTTGCATGACGGAGCAATAAACGGTGAAAGTAGTGTAGTGCGGATTTGTAAAAAAGGGCCTGGTCACTAGGGGGGTATAAACCTGTGGTCTTCAAGTGGTTAAAGATTAAAAATAAAATGAATTTTTTTATCTGCAAGGTACTGTGCCACCTGATATGAGTGGTGGGCACTGACAGTGGGCACAGTACAGTCAATGGGCCTGAAAAACACACTGGCAGGCAACTGCAATTATAATAAAGTGTAAAAATTAAATGACTTTTTTATCTGCAAGGTACTATGCCACCCGCTATGAGTGGTGGGCACTGGCAGTGGGCACAGTACAGTCTGTGAAACTGACAATCACTGGCAGGCAACTGCAATTATATTAAAGGGTAAAAATTAAATGACTTTTTTATCTGCAAGGTACTATGCCACCCACTATGAGTGGTGGGCACTGACAGTGGGCACAGTACAGTCTGTGGGCCTGACACACACTGGTAGGCAACTGCAATTATATTAAAGGGTAAAAATTACATGACTTTTTTATCTGCAAGGTACTGTGCCACACGATATGAGTGGTGGGCAGTGGGCACAGTACAGTCAGTTGGCCTAACACACTGGCAGTAAACTGCAATTGTATTAAAGGGTAAAAATGTAATTACTTTTTAATATGCAAGGTACTGTGCCACCCGATATGAGTGGTGGGCAGTGGGCACAGTACATTCTGTGGGCCTGACACACACTGTCACGCAACTAAAATTATATTAAAGTGTAAAAATGAACTGCCTTTTTAACTGCAAGGTATTGTGCCACCCGATATGAGTGGTGGTCACTGGCAGTGGGAACAGTACAGTCTGTGGGCCGGACACACACTGGCAGGCAACTGCAATTATATTAAAGGGTAACAATGAACTGCCTTTTTTATCTGCAAGGTACTGTGCCATCCGATATGAGTGGTGGGCACTAACAATGGGCACAGTACAGTCAGTGGGCCTGACACACACTGGCAGACGACTGCAATTATATTAAAGGGTAAAAATTAAATGACTTTTTTATCTGCAAGGTACTGTGCCACCCAATATGAGTGGTGGGCACTGGCAATGGGCACAGTACAGTCTGTGAGCCTGACAATCACTGGCAGGCAATTTCAGTTATATTAAAGCGTAAAAATGAAATGACTTTTTTATCTGCAAGGTACTGTGCCACCTGATATGAGTGGTGGGCAGTGGGCACAGTACAGTCAGTGGCCATGAAACACACAGGCAGGCAACTGCAATTATATTAAAGATTAAAAATTAAATTACTTTTTTATCTGCAAGGTACTGTGCCACCCGATATGCGTGGTGGGCACTGGCAGTGGGAACAGTACCTTCTGTGGGACCTGACACACTGGCAGGCAACTGCAATTATATTAAAGGGTAAAAATTAAATTACTTTTTTATCTGCAAGGTACTGTGTCACCCGATATGAGTGGTGGGCACTGACAGTGGACACAGTACAGTCAGTGGGTCTGACACACACTGGCAAGCAACTGCAAATATATTAAAGGGTAAAAATTAAATTACTTTTTTATCTGCAAGGTACTGTGCCACCCGATATGAGTGGTGGGCACTGACAGTGGGCACAGTACAGTCTGTGGGCCTGACACACACTGGCATGCAACTGCAATTATATTAAAGGTTAAAAATTAAATGACTTTTTTATCTGCAAGGTACTGTGACACCCGATATGAGTGGCGGGAACGGACAGTGGGCACAGTACAGTTTGTGGGCCTGACACACATTGGCAGGCAACTGCAATTATATTAAAGGGTAAAAATTAAATGACTTTTTTATCTGCAAGGTACTGTGCCACCCGATATGAGTGGTGGGCACTGACAGTGGACACAGTACAGTCAGTGGGTCTGACACACACTGGCAAGCAACTGCAATTATATTAAAGGTTAAAAATTAAATGACTTTTTTATCTGCAAGGTACTGTGACACCCGATATGAGTGGCGGGAACTGACAGTGGGCACAGTACAGTCTGTGGGCCTGACACACACTGGCATGCAACTGCAATTATATTAAAGGTTAAAAATTAAATGACTTTTTTATCTGCAAGGTACTGTGACACCCCATATGAGTGGCGGGAACTGACAGTGGGCACAGTACAGGCAGTGGCCATGAAACACACAGGCAGGCAACTGCAATTATATTAAACTGTAGAAATATAATGACCTTTTTATCTGCAAGGTACTATGCCACCCGATATGAGTGGTGGGCACTGGCAGTGGGCATAGTACAGTCTGTGGGCCTGACAATCACTGGCAGGCAACTTCAGTTATATTAAAGGCAAAAAATTACATTACTTTTTTTATCTGCAAATTACTGTTCCACCCGATATGAGTGGTCGGCAGTGGGCACAGTACAGTCAGTGGCCATGAAACACACAGGCAGATAACTGCAATTATATTAAAAGGTAAAAATAAATGACTTTTTTATCTGTAAGGTACTGTGCCACCCAATATGAGTGGTGGGCACTGGCAGTGGGCACAGTACAGTCAGTTGGCCTGACAATCACTGGCACGCAACCGCAGTTATATTAAAGGGTAAAAATTAAATGACTTTTTTTTATCTGCAAGGCCTTTGAATCCAGAGGAAAAAGAAACAGGCTGGTGTATTTGAGTTTTATTAACAGTATACTTATATAAGTAGATATATATATAACGCGAGGTTGGTCGCGACGCGTGGTTGATTAAGTGTGTGGTTGTGTAAGTGTGACTTAAGATTAAGTTAAGGAGTAACTGAGAGCTAAATTATTTGTGGACATTGAGTGGCTGCACTTTCTGCTTTGCAAGCTTCATTGCTGTGTTAACACTTTCTTTTTCCCTTACCAGGGGTTGCACAGGTAAGTAATTAGGGTGTGGCTGCCTAATTAGGAGCTTTTAAGAAGTCAGCAGTGAGGAGAGCTCAGCCTTTGAATCCAGAGGGAAAAAAAACAGGCTGGTGTATTTGAGTTTCATTTACAGTATACTTATATAAGTAGATATATATATATAACGCGAGGTTAGTCGCAACGTGGTTGATTAAGTGTGTGGTTGTGTAAGTGTGACTTAAGATTCAGGGACTTCAGTGGGGACTGAAATTCATCAATTCTTGTTACTACATTATATTGTATTATTTTGTTTTTGTGGTGTAATCCCCATTAGTATGTCTTGCACAATTGACAATGCCGTCCAGTGCACATCTTGCATGATGTATGCAGTCCTTGAACAGCCGCTTGAGGGTGCATATCTTTGTTCAAAATGTGAGCAAATTACCCGCTTGGAATCGCACATCGAGTCTCTAAACGGGCATATTGCAACACTGAGAGCCACTGACAATTTGCAAAAGAGTTTGCTGCTCACCGAGCAAGCAGTCTTTGGGGTAGTTCAGGGAAGGGTGACAGTGAGA
Organism: Bufotes viridis; assembly: GCA_033119425.1. Classification (NCBI taxonomy): domain Eukaryota; kingdom Metazoa; phylum Chordata; class Amphibia; order Anura; family Bufonidae; genus Bufotes; species Bufotes viridis. Next base: position 47,334 of record JAKVIS010000701.1, on the reverse strand, counting down.
AGGCTGAGGAAAGTGAGGTAGCTAGCTGGGTGACAGTAAGAAAGGGGGTAGAGGGAAGAGTGCCAGGGAGGCTAGCCCTGATCTGACACACCCCAACAAGTTTGCACGTTTGGCAGCTGAGGGGGGTGGCAGCTCAGGGACAGCACTGCTGCAGCCAGACACTTCCTCTGCCTGTCAGGGGAATGTCAGCTCCAGTAAGCAGGGGACCAGGAGAGCAGGGCAGGCCAGACAGGTGCTGGTAGTGGGAGACTCAATTATTAGGGGAACAGATAGGGCGATCTGTCACAAAGATCGTGATCGCCGAACAGTGTGCTGTCTTCCTGGCGCTAGAGTTCGACACATCGCAGATCGGGTTGACAGATTACTGGGAGGGGCTGGAGAAGATCCAGCGGTGAGGTCCATATCGGAACCAATGACAACGTTAGAGGTAGGTGGAGAGTCCTTAAGAATGATTTCAGGGATTTAGGTGAAAAGCTTAGGGCAAGGACCTCAAAGGTAGTATTTTCCGAAATACTGCCTGTACCACGGGCCACACAAGAAAGGCAGAGGGAGATTAGAGAGGTTAACAAGTGGCTCAAGAACTGGTGTAGGAAGCAGGGTTTTGGGTTCTTAGAGAACTGGGCCGACTTTGCTATCGGCTACAGGCTCTATCGTAGGGACGGGCTGCACCTCAATGGGGAAGGGGCAGCCGTGTTGGGGAGAAAGATGGCTAGAAGGTTGGAGGAGTGTTTAAACTAGGGACTGGGGGAGGGAAATTACATTATAGGAGGGGAAGATAGTGCAGATAGAGACCGGGGCAAGGTAGTGGGACTGGGGAGGAATGGAAGGAGGGACTAGAAAAGTTCAGAAGGAAAGGTGTAGGGCAAAAATATGCATAAACCTCTCAAATGTATGTATACTAATGCCAGAAGCCTGACTAATAAAACTGGGGAACTGGAATTAGTGATGTGTGAGGAGGATTATGACATAGTGGGAATAACTGAGACATGGCTGGATGATAGCTATGACTGGGCTGTTAATGTACAAGGTTACAATCTGTTCAGAAAGGATCGCCAAAACCGGAGAGGGGAGGGGTCTGCCTTACATAAAGTCCTGTCTAAAGCCCACACTCCGGGAAGACATCTGTGAGGGACACGAAAATGTGGAGTCATTGTGGGTGGAGATAAATGGAGCCAAAAACAATAATAAATTACTAATAGGAGTTTACTATAAACCACCTAATATACCAGAGTCCGCAGAAAATCTATTACTAAACGAGATAAACAAGGCGGCAAACCATAATGAGGTGGTTATTATGGGGACTTCAACTACCCAGATATAGACTGGGAAACTGAAACCTGTACATCCCATAAAGGAAACAGGTTCTTGGCAATAGCCAAAGACAATTACCTTTCCCAAATGGTTCAGGACCCAACTAGAGGGACGGCCATACTGTACTTAGTATTAACCAATAGACCTGATAGAACAACAGACGTGCAGGTCGGGGGACACCTGGGAAATAGTGACCATAAAGTAATAACCTTCCAATTATCCTTCAAACGAGAGTTTCTACAGGGAGGAACAAGAATACCGGACTTCAAAAAAGCAAAATTTAGCCAACTAAGAGAGGCCATAGGCCCAATTAACTGGGACAAAGTCCTCAAAAATAAAAATACAACCACAAAATCTGTTGTGGGTAAACTGTTTGAAGGTTTTGTAAGAGATGCTATCTTGGAGTATCTCAATAAAAATAAGCAAATTACACCAGATCAGCATGGCTTCATGAGGGATCGGTCATGTCAAACTAATTTAATCAGTTTCTATGAGGAGGTAAGTTCTAGACTTGACCGGGGTGAATCAGTGGATGTCATATATCTGGACTTCTCCAAAGCATTTGACACTGTACCACACAAAAGGTTAGTATATAAAATGAGAACACTTGGACTAGGAGAAAATATCTGTATGTGGGTATGTAACTGGCTCAGTAATAGCAAACAGAGAGTGGTTATCAACGGTACACACTCAGATTGGGTCACTGTCACTAGTGGGGTACCTCGGGGATCAGTATTGGGCCCTATTCTCTTCAATATATTTATTAATGATCTTGTAGAAGGCTTGCCCAGTAAAATATCAATTTTTGTAGATGACATTAAACTGTGTAAAGTAATTAACACTGAAGAGGACAGTTTTCTGCTACAGAGGGATCTGGATAGATTTGGGGCTTGGGCAGAGAAATGGCAGATGAGGTTTAACACTGACAAATGTAAAGTTATGCACATGGGAAGGAATAATGCAAGTCATCCGTACATACTAAATGGTAAAACACTCAGTAACACTGACATGGAAAAGGATCTAGGAATTTTAATAAATAACAAACTAAGCTGTAAAAACCAGTGCCAGGCAGCTGCTGCTAAGGCCAATAAGATAATGGGTTGCATCAAAAGGGGCATAGATGCCCGTGATGAAAATATAGTCTTACCACTTTATAAATCACTAGTCAGACCACACATGGAGTACTGTGTACAGTTCCGGGCTCCTGTGAACAAGGCAGACATAGCAGAGCTGGAGAGGGTTCAGAGGAGGGCAACTAAAGTAATAAATGGAATGGGGCAACTACAGTACCCTGAAAGGGTATCAAAATTAGGGTTATTCACTTTAGAAAAAAGACGACTGAGGGGAGATCTAATAACTATGTATAAATATATCAGGGGTCAGTACAGAGATCTCTCCCATCATCTATTTATCCCCAGGACTGTGACTGTGACGAGGGGACATCCTCTGCGCCTAGAGGAAAGAAGGTTTGTACACAAACATAGAAAAGGGTTCTTCACGGTAAGAGCAGTGAGACTATGGAACTCTCTGCCTGAGGAGGTGGTGATGGTGAGTACAATAAAGGAATTCAAGAGGGGCCTGGGTGCATTTCTGGAGCGTAATAATATTTCAGGCTATAGCTACTAGAGATAGGTTGTTGATCCAAGGAGTTGTTCTGATTGCCTGATTGGAGTCAGGAAGTAATTTTCCCCTTAAGTGGGGAAAATTGGCTCTACCTCACAGGGTTTTTTTGCATTCCTCTGGATCAACTTGCAGGAAACAGGTCGAACTGGATGGACAAATGTCTTTTTTCGGCCTTATATACTATGTTACTATGTTACTATGTACTGTGCCACCCGTTATGAGTGGTGGCCATTAGGTCAATGGGCCTGACACACACTGGCAGTAAACTGCAATTATATTAAAAGGTAAAAATTACATGACTTATTTATCTGCAAAGTACTGTGCCACCCGATAAGAGTGGTGGGAACAGTACAGTCAGTGGGCCTGACACACAATGGCAGGCAACTGCAATTACATTAAAGGGTAAAAATTACATGACTTTTTTATCTGCAAAGTACTGTGCCACCCGATAAGAGTGGTGGACACAGTACAGTCAGTGGGCCTGACGCACAATGGCAGGCAACTGCAATTACATTAAAGGGTAAAAATTAAATTACTTTTTTTATCTGCAAGGTACTGTGCCACCTGTTATGAGTGGTGGGCAGAGGGCACAGTACAGTCAGTGGGCCTGACACATACTGGCAGGAAAACGCAGTTATATTAAAGGGTAAAAATTAAATGACTTTTTTTTATCTGCAAGGTACTGTGCCACCTGTTATGAGTGGTGGCCATTGGGCATAGTACAGTCAATGGGCCTGACACACACTGGCAGTAAACTGCAATTATATTAAAGGGTAAAAATTAAATGACTTTTTTATCTGCAAGGTACTGTGCCACCCAATATGAGTGGTGGGCACTGGCAGTGGGCACAGTACAGTATGTGGGCCTGACAATCACTGGCAGGCAACTTCATTTATATTAAAGGGTAAAAATTAAATTACTTTTTTATCTGCAAGTTACTGTGCCACCCGATAAGTGTGTTGTGCACAGTACAGTCAGTGGGCCTGGCACACAATGGCAGGCAACTGCAATTATATTAAAGGTTAAAAATTAAATGACTTTTTTTATCTGCAAGGTACTCTGCCACCCTATTTGACTGTTGGGCAGTGGGCACAGTACAGTCAGTGGCCCTGAAACACACTGGCAGGCAACTGCAATTATATTAAAGGTTAAAAATTAAATGACTTTTTTATCTGCAAGGAACTGTGCCACCCTATATGAGCGGTGGGCAGAGAGCAAAGTACAGTCAGTGGGCCTGACACACACTGGCAGGCAACTGCAATTATATTAAAGGGTAAAAATGAACTGCCTTTTTTCTCTGCAAGGTACTGTGACACCCGATATGAGTGGTGGACACAGTCAGTGGGGACAGTACTGTCTGTGTGCCTGACACACACTGGCAGGCAACTGCAATTATATTAAAGATTAAAAATTAAATTAGTTTTTTTTCTGCATGGTACTGTGCCACCCGATATCAGTGGTGGGCAGAGGGCAAAGTACAGTCAGTGGGCCTGACACACACTGGCAGGCAACTGCAATTATATTAAAGGGTAAAAATTAAATGACTTTTTTAGCTGCAAGGTACTTTGACACCCGATATGAGTGATGAGCACTTGCAGTAGGCACAGTGTAGTCTGTGGGCATGACAATCACTGGCAGGCAACTGCAGTTATATAAAAGGGTAAAAATGTATTGATTTTTTAATCTGCAAGGTAATGTGCCACATGATATGAGTGGTGGGCAGTGGGCACAGTAAATTCTGTGGGACTGACACAGACTGGCTGCCAACTGCAATTATATGAAAGGGTAAAAATGAACTGCCTTTTATCTGCAAGGTACTGTGCCACACCATATGAGTGTTGGGCAGTGGGAACAGTATAGTCTGTGGGCCTGACACACACTGGCAGGCAACTGCAATTATATTAAAGGGTAAAAATTACATGACTTTTTTATCTGCAAAGTACTGTGCCACCCGATATGAGTGGTGGGCACTAACAATGGGCAAAGTACAGTCAGTGGGCCTGACTCACACTAGCAGGCAACTGCAATTATATTACAGGGTAAAAATGTAATGACTTTTTTATATGCAAGGTACTGTGCCACCCGATATGAGTGGTGGGCAGTGGGCACAGTACCGTCAGTGGCCATGAAACACACAGGCAGGCAACTGCAATTATATTAAAGATTAAAAATTAAATGACTTTTTTATCTGCAAGGTACTGTGCCACCCGATATGAGTGCTGGGCACTGACAGTGGGCACAGTACAGTCAGTGGGCCTGAATCACATTGGCAGGCAACTGCAATTATATTAAAGGGTAAAAATTAAATGACTTTTTTTATCTGCAAAGTACTGTGCCATCCGATATCACTGCAGGTCACTAACAATGGGCAAAGTACAGTCTGTTGGCCTGACACACAATAGCAGGCAACTGCAATTATATTGAAGGGTAAAAATGTAATGACTTTTTTATATGCAAGGTACTGTGCCACCCGATATGAGTGGTGGGCAGTGGGCACAGTACAGTCAGTGGCCATGAAACACACTGGCAGGCAACTGCAATTATATTAAAGGGTAAAAATTAAATGACTTTTTATCATCGAGGTACTGTGCCACCCTATATGAGTGGTGGGCAGTGGGCACAGTACAGTCAGTGGCCATGAAACACACAGGCAGGCAACTGCAATTATATTAAAGATTAAAAATTAAATGACTTTTTTATCTGCAAGGTACTGTACCAACCGATATGAGTGCTGGGCACTGACAGTGGGCACAGTACAGTCTGTGGGCCTGACACACACTGGCAGGCAACTGCAATTATATTAAAGGGTAAAAATTAAATGACTTTTTATCTGCGAGGTACTGTGCCACCCGATATGAGTGGTGGGCAGTGGGCACAGTACAGTCAGTGGCCATGAAACACACTGGCAGGCAACTGCAATTATATTAAAGTGTAAAAATTAAATGACTTTTTTATCTGCAAGGTACTGTGCCACCCGATATGAGTGGTGGGCACTGACAGTGGGCACAGTACAGTCTGTGGGCCTGACACACACTGGCAGGCAACTGCAATTATATTAAAGGGCAAAAATTAAATGACTTTTTATCTGCGAGGTACTGTGCCACCCGATATGAGTTGTGGCACTGACAGTGGGCAAAGTACAGTCTGTGGGCCTGACACACACTGGCAGGCAACTGCAATTATATTAAAGGGCAAAAATTAAATGACTTTTTATCTGCGAGGTACTGTGCCACCCGATATGAGTGGTGGGCACTGACAGTAGGCACAGTACAGTCTGTGGGCCTGACACACACTGGCAGGCAACTGCAATTATATTAAAGGGCAAAAATTAAATGACTTTTTATCTGCGAGGTACTGTGCCACCCGATATGAGTGGTGGGCACTAACAATGGGCAAAGTACAGTCTGTGGGCCTGACACACACTAGCAGGCAACTGCAATTATATTAAAGGGTAAAAATGTAATGACTTTTTTTATATGCAAGGTACTCTGCCACCCGGTATGAGTGGTGGGCAGTGGGCACAGTACAGTCAGTGTCCATGAAACACACTCGCAGGCAACTGCAATTATATTAAAGATTAAAAATTAAATGACTTTTTTTATCTGCAAGGTACTGTGCCAGCCGATATGAGTGGTGGGCTCTGACAGTGGGCACAGTACAGTCAGTGGGCCTGACACACTGGCAGGCAACTGCAATTATATTAAAGGGTAAAAATTAAATGACTTTTTATCTGCGAGGTACTGTGCCACCCGATATTAGTGGTGGGCACTGACAGTGGGCACAGTACAGTCTGTGGGCCTGAAACACACTGACAGGCAACTGCAATTATATTAAAGGGTAAAAATTACATGACTTTTTTATCTGCAAGGTACTGTGCCAACCGATATGAGTGGTGGACACTGACAGTGAGCACAGTACAGTCTGTGGGCCTGACATACACTGTCAGGCAACTGCAATTATATTAAAGGGTAAAAATGTAATGACTTTTTTATCTGCAAAGTACTGTGCCACCCCATATGAGTGGTGGGCACTAACAATGGGCAAAGTACAGTCTGTGGGCGTGACACACACTAGCAGGCAACTGCAATTATATTACAGGGTAAAAATTTAATGACTTTTTTATATTCAAGGTACTGTGCCACACAATATGAGTGGTGGGCAGTGGGCACAGTACAGTCAGTGGCCATGAAACACACAGGCAGGAAACTGCAATTATATTAAAGATTAAAAATTAAATGACTTTTTTTATCTGCAAGGTACTGTGCCACCCGATATGAGTAGTGGGCTCTGACAGTGGGCACAGTACAGTCAGTGGGCCTGACACACACTGGCAGGCAACTGCAATTATATTAAAGGGTAAAAATTACATGACTTTTTTATCTGCAAGGTATTGTGCCACCCGATATGAGTGGTGTACACTGACAGTGGGCACAGAACAGTCTGTGGGCCTGACACACACTGGCAGGCAACTGCAATTTTATTAAAGGGTAAAAATTAAATGACTTTTTATCTGCAAGGTACTGTGCCACCCGATATGAGTGGTGGGCAGTGGGCACAGTACATTCGGTGGGCCTGACACATACTGGCAGGCAACTGCAATTATATTAAAGGGTAAAAATTAAATGACTTTTTTATCTGCAAGGTACTGTGCCACCCGATATGAGTGGTGGGCACTGACAGTGGGCACAGTACAGTCGGTGGGCCTGACATACACTGTCAGGCAACTGCAATTATATTAAAGGGTAAAAATGAAATGACATTTTTATCTGCAAAGTACTGTGCCACACGATATGAGTGGTGAGCAATAACAATGGGCAAAGTACAGTCTGTGGGCCTGACACATACTAGCAGGCAACTGCAATTATATTAAAGGGTAAAAATGTAATGACTTTGTTATATGCAAGTTACTGTGCCACCCGATATGAGTGGTGGGCAGTGGGCACAGTACAGTCAGTGGCCATGAAACACACAGGCAGGCAACTGCAATTATATTAAAGATTAAAAATTAAATGACTTTTTTATCTGCAAGGTACTGTGCCACCCGATATGAGTGGTGGGCTCTGACAGTGGGCACAGTACAGTCAGTGGGCCTGACACACACTGGCAGGCAACTGCAATTATATTAAAGAGTAAAAATTACATGACTTTTTTATCTGCAAGGTACTCTGCCAACCGATATGAGTGGTGGACACTGACAGTGAGCACAGTACAGTCTGTGGGCCTGACAAACACTGTCAGGCAACTGCAATTATATTAAAGGGTAAAAATTAAATGACTTTTTTATCTGCAAAGTACTATGCCACCCGATATGAGTGGTGGGCACTAACAATGGGCAAAGTACAGTCAGTTGGCCTGACACACACTAGCAGGCAACTGCAATTATATTACAGGGTAAAAATGTAATGACTTTTTTATATGCAAAGTACTGTGCCACCCTTTATGAGTGGTGGGCAGTGGGCACAGTACAGTCAGTGGCCATGAAACACACAGGCAGGCAACTGCAATTATATTAAAGATTAAAAATTAAATGACTTTTTTTATCTGCAAGGTACTGTGCCACCCAATATGAGTGGTGGGCTCTGACAGTGGGCACAGTACATTCAGTGGGCCTGACACACACTGGCAGGCAACTGCAATTATATTAAAGGGTAAAAATTAAACGACTTTTTATCTGCGAGGTACTGTGCCACCCGATATGAGTGGTGGGCACTGACAGTGGGCACAATATAGTCTGTGGGCCTGACACACACTGACAGGCAACTGCAATTATATTAAAGGGTAAAATTAAATGACTTTTTATCTGCAAGGTACTGTGCCACCCGATATGAGTGGTGGACACTGACAGTGGGCACAGTACAGTCTATGGGCCTGACACACACTGGCAGGCAACTGCAATTATATTAAAGGGTAAAAATTAAATGACTTTTTATCTGCAAAGTACTGTGCCACCCGATATGAGTGGTGGGCACTAACAATGGGCAAAGTACAGTCTGTGGGCATGACACACACTAGCACGCAACTGCAATTATATTACATGGTAAAATGTAATGACTTTTTATTTGTAAGGTAATGTGCCACCCGATATGAGTGGTGGGCAGTGGGCACAGTACAGTCAGTGGCCATGAAACACACAGGCAGGCAACTGCAATTATATTAAAGGGTAAAAATTAAATTACTTTTTTATCTGCAAAGTACTATGCCACCCGATATGAGTGGTGGACACTGACAGTGGGCACAGAACAGTCTGTGGGCCTGACACACACTGGCAGGCAACTGCAATTTTATTAAAGGGTAAAAATTAAATGACTTTTTATCTGCAAGGTACTGTGCCACCCGATATGAGTGGTGGGCAGTGGGCACAGTACATTCTGTGGGCCTGACACATACTGGCAGGCAACTGCAATTATATTAAAGGGTAAAAATTAAATGACTTTTTATCTGCAAGGTACTGTGCCTCCCGATATGAGTGGTGGGCACTGACAGTGGGCACAGTACAGTCTGTGGGCCTGACACACACTGGCAGGCAACTGCAATTATATTAAAGGGTAAAAATTAAATGACTTTTTATCTGCGAGGTACTGTGCCACCCGATATGAGTGGTGGGCAGTGGGCACAGTACAGTCAGTGGCCATGAAACACACTGGCAGGCAACTGCAATTATATTAAAGTGTAAAAATTAAATGACTTTTTTATCTGCAAGGTACTGTGCCACCCGATATGAGTGGTGGGCACTGACAGTGGGCACAGTACAGTCGGTGGGCCTGACACACACTGGCAGGCAACTGCAATTATATTAAAGGCAAAAATTAAATGACTTTTTATCTGCGAGGTACTGTGCCACCCGATATGAGTTGTGGCACTGACAGTGGGCAAAGTACAGTATGTGGGCCTGACACACACTGGCAGGCAACTGCAATTATATTAAAGGGTAAAAATTAAATGACTTTTTTGTCTGCAAAGTACTGTGCCACCCGATATGAGTGGTGGGCACTAACAATGGGCAAAGTACAGTCTGTGGGCCTGACACACACTAGCAGGCAACTGCAATCATATTAAAGGGTAAAAATGTAATGACTTTTTTATATGCAAGGTACTGTGCCACCCGGTATGAGTGGTGGGCAGTGGGCACAGTACAGTCAGTGTCCATGAAACACACTGGCAGGCAACTGCAATTATATTAAAGATTAAAAATTAAATGACTTTTTTTATCTGCAAGGTACTGTGTCACGCGATATGAGTGGTGGGCTCTGACAGTGGGCACAGTACAGTCAGTGGGCCTGACACACACTGGCAGGCAACTGCAATTATATTAAAGGGTAAAAATTAAATGACTTTTTATCTGCGAGGTACTGTGCCACCCGATATTAGTGGTGGGCAGTGACAGTGAGCACAGTACAGTCTGTGGGCCTAAAACACACTGACAGGCAACTGCAATTATATTAACGGGTAAAAATTACATGACTTTTTTATCTGCAAGGTACTGTGCCACCCGATATGAGTGGTGGACACTGACAGTGAGCACAGTACAGTCTGTGGGCCTGACATACACTGTCAGGCAACTGCAATTATATTAAAGGGTAAAAATTAAATGACTTTTTTATCTGCAAAGTACTGTGCCACCCCATATGAGTGGTGGGCTCTGACAGTGGGCACAGTATAGTCAGTGGGCCTGACACACACTGGCAGGCAACTGCAATTATATTAAAGGGTAAAAATTAAATGACTTATAAATCTTCAAGGTACTGTGCCACGCGATATCAGTGGTGGGCACTGGCAGTGGGCACAGTACAGTCAGTGGGCCTGACAATCACTGGCAGGCAACTTTAATTATATTAAAGGGTAAACATTAAATTACTTTTTTTATCTGCAAGGTACTGTACCATCCGTTATGAGTGGTTGGCAGTGGGCACAGTACAGTCAGTGGGCCTGACACACACTGGCAGGCAACTGTAATTATATTAAAGGGTAAAAATTAAATGACTTTTTTATCTGCAAGGTACTGTGACACCCGATATGAGTGGTGAGCACTGGCAGTGGACACAGTACAGTTAGTTGGCCTGACAATCACTGGCAGGCAACTTCAGTTATATTACAGTGTAAAAATTAAATGACTTTTTTATCTGCAAGGTACTGTGCCACCGGATATGAGTGGTGGCCAGTGGGCACAGTACAGTCTGTGGGCCTGACACACACTGGCAGGCAACTGCAATTATATTAAAGGGTAAAAATTTAATGACTTGTAAATCTTCAAGGTACTGTGCCACGCGATATGAGTGGTGGGCACTGGCAGTAGGCACAATACAGTCTGTGTGCCTGACACACACTGGTAGGTTACTTCAATTATATTAAAAGGTAAAAATTAAGTGACTTTTTTATCTGCAATGTACTGCGCCAACCGATATGAGTTGTGGGCACTGGCAGTGGGCACAGTACAGTCTGTGGGACTGACAATCACTGGCAGGCAAATTCAGTTATATTAAAGGGTAAAAATTAAATGACTTTTTTATCTGCAAGGTACTGTGCCACCCGATATGAGTAGTGGACCCTGACAGTGGGCACAGAACAGTCTGTGGGCCTGACACACACTGGCAGGCAACTGCAATTTTATTAAATGGTAAAAATTAAATTACTTTTTTATCTGCAAGGTAATGTGCCACCCTATATGAGTGGTGGGCAGTGGGCACAGAACATTCTGTGGTCCTGACACATACTGGCAGGCAACTAAAGTTATATTAAAGGGTAAAAATTAAATGACTTTTTTAGCTGCAAGGTACTTTGACACCTGATATGAGTGATGAGCACTTGCAGTAGGCACAGTGTAGTCTGTGGGCCTGACAATCACTGGCAGGCAACTGCAGTTATATTAAAGGGTAAAAATTAAATGACTTTTTTATCTGCAAAGTACTGTGCCACCCGATATGAGTGGTGGGCACTGACAGTGGGCACAGTACAGTCTGTGGGCCTGACACACACTGACAGGCAACTGCAATTATATTAAAGGGTAAAAATTAAATGACTTTTTTGTCTGCAAAGTACTGTGCCACCCGATATGAGTGGTGGGCACTAACAATGGGCAAAGTACAGTCTGTGGGCCTGACACACACTAGCAGGCAACTGCAATTATATTAAAGGGTAAAAATGTAATAACTTTTTTATATGCAAGGTACTCTGCCACACGGTATGAGTGGTGGGCAGTGGGCACAGTACAGTCAGTGTCCATGAAACACACAGGCAGGCAACTGCAATTATATTAAAGATTAAAAATTAAATGACTTTTTTTTATCTGCAAGGTACTGTGCCAGCCGATATGAGTGGTGGGCTCTGACAGTGGGCACAGTACAGTCAGTGGGCCTGACACACTGGCAGGCAACTGCAATTATATTAAAGGGTAAAAATTAAATGACTTTTTATCTGCGAGGTACTGTGCCACCCCATATTAGTGGTGTGCACTGACAGTGGGCACAGTACAGTCTGTGGGCCTGAAACACACTGACAGGCAACTGCAATTATATTAAAGGGTAAAAATTACATGACTTTTTTATCTGCAAGGCACTGTGCCAACCGATATGAGTGGTGGACACTGACAGTGAGCACAGTACAGTCTGTGGGCCTGACATACACTGTCAGGCAACTGCAATTATATTAAAGGGTAAAAATGTAATGACTTTTTTATCTGCAAAGTACTGTGCCACCCCATATGAGTGGTGGGCACTAACAATGGGCAAAGTACAGTCTGTGGGCCTGACACACACTAGCAGGCAACTGCAATTATATTACAGGGTAAAAATTTAATGACTTTTTATATTGCAAGGTACTGTGCCACACAATATGAGTGGTGGGCAGTGGGCACAGTACAGTCAGTGGCCATGAAACACACAGGCAGGAAACTGCAATTATATTAAAGATTAAAAATTAAATGACTTTTTTTATCTGCAAGGTACTGTGCCACCCAATATGAGTGGTGGGCTCTGACAGTGGGCACAGTACATTCAGTGGGCCTGACACACACTGGCAGGCAACTGCAATTATATTAAAGGGTAAAAATTAAACGACTTTTTATCTGCGAGGTACTTTGCCACCCGATATGAGTGGTGGGCACTGACAGTGGGCACAATATAGTCTGTGGGCCTGACACACACTGACAGGCAACTGCAATTATATTAAAGGGTAAAAATTAAATGACTTTTTTATCTGCAAGGTACTGTGCCAACCGATATGAGTGGTGGACACTGACAGTGGGCACAGTACAGTCTATGGGCCTGACACACACTGGCAGGCAACTGCAATTATATTAAAGGGTAAAAATTAAATGACTTTTTATCTGCAAAGTACTGTGCCACCCGATATGAGTGGTGGGCACTAACAATGGGCAAAGTACAGTCTGTGGGCATGACACACACTAGCACGCAACTGCAATTATATTACATGGTAAAAATGTAATGACTTTTTTATTTGCAAGGTAATGTGCCACCCGATATGAGTGGTGGGCAGTGGGCACAGTACAGTCAGTGGCCATGAAACACACAGGCAGGCAACTGCAATTATATTAAAGGGTAAAAATTAAATTACTTTTTTATCTGCAAAGTACTATGCCACCCGATATGAGTGGTGGGCACTGACAGTGGGCACAGAACAGTCTGTGGGCCTGACACACACTGGCAGGCAACTGCAATTTTATTAAAGGGTAAAAATTAAATGACTTTTTATCTGCAAGGTACTGTGCCACCCGATATGAGTGGTGGGCAGTGGGCACAGTACATTCTGTGGGCCTGACACATACTGGCAGGCAACTGCAATTATATTAAAGTGTAAAAATTAAATGACTTTTTTATCTGCAAGGTACTGTGCCACCCGATATGAGTGGTGGGCACTGACAGTGGGCACAGTACAGTCTGTGGGCCTGACACACACTGGCAGGCAACTGCAATTATATTAAAGGGCAAAAATTAAATGACTTTTTTGTCTGCAAAGTACTGTGCCACCCGATATGAGTGGTGGGCACTAACAATGGGCAAAGTACAGTCTGTGGGCCTGACACACACTAGCAGGCAACTGCAATCATATTAAAGGGTAAAAATGTAATGACTTTTTTATATGCAAGGTACTGTGCCACCCGGTATGAGTGGTGGGCAGTGGGCACAGTACAGTCAGTGTCCATGAAACACACTGGCAGGCAACTGCAATTATATTAAAGATTAAAAATTAAATGACTTTTTTATCTGCAAGGTACTGTGTCAGCCGATATGAGTGGTGGGCTCTGACAGTGGGCACAGTACAGTCAGTGGGCCTGACACACACTGGCAGGCAACTGCAATTATATTAAAGGGTAAAATTAAATGACTTTTTATCTGCGAGGTACTGTGCCACCCGATATTAGTGGTGGGCAGTGACAGTGAGCACAGTACAGTCTGTGGGCCTGAAACACACTGACAGGCAACTGCAATTATATTAACGGGTAAAAATTACATGACTTTTTATCTGCAAGGTACTGTGCCACCCGATATGAGTGGTGGACACTGACAGTGAGCACAGTACAGTCTGTGGGCCTGACATACACTGTCAGGCAACTGCAATTATATTAAAGGGTAAAAATTAAATGACTTTTTATCTGCAAAGTACTGTGCCACCCCATATGAGTGGTGGGCACTAACAATGGGCAAAGTACAGTCTGTGGGCCTGACACACACTAGCAGGCAACTGCAATTATATTACAGGGTAAAAATGTAATGACTTTTTTATATGCAAGGTACTGTGCCACACAATATGAGTGGTGGGCAGTGGGCACAGTACAGTCAGTGGCCATGAAACACACAGGCAGGCAACTGCAATTATATTAAAGTTTAAAAATTAAATGACTTTTTTTATCTGCAAGGTACTGTGCCACCCGATATGAGTAGTGGGCACTGACAGTGGGCACAGTACAGTCAGTGGGCCTGACACACACTGGCAGGCAACTGCAATTATATTAAAGGGTAAAAATTAAATGACTTTTTATCTGCAAGGTACTGTGCCACCCGATATGAGTGGTGGGCAGTGGGCACAGTACAGTCAGTGGGCCTGACACACACTGGCAGGCAACTGCAATTATATTAAAGGGTAAAAATTACATGACTTTTTTATCTGCAAGGTACTGTGCCACCCGATATGAGTGGTGGACCCTGACAGTGGGCACAGAACAGTCTGTGGGCCTGACACACACTGGCAGGCAACTGCAATTTTATTAAATGGTAAAATTAATTACTTTTTTATCTGCAAGGTAATGTGCCACCCTGATATGAGTGGTGGGCAGTGGGCACAGAACATTCTGTGGTCCTGACACATACTGGCAGGCAACTAAAGTTATATTAAAGGGTAAAAATTAAATGACTTTTTTAGCTGCAAGGTACTTTGACACCCGATATGAGTGATGAGCACTTGCAGTAGGCACAGTGTAGTCTGTGGGCCTGACAATCACTGGCAGGCAACTGCAGTTATATTAAAGGGTAAAAATTAAATGACTTTTTATCTGCAAGTACTGTGCCACCCGATATGAGTGGTGGGCACTGACAGTGGGCACAGTACAGTCTGTGGGCCTGACACACACTGACAGGCAACTGCAATTATATTAAAGGGTAAAAATTAAATGACTTTTTTGTCTGCAAAGTACTGTGCCACCCGAGATGAGTGGTGGGCAGTGGGCACAGTACAGTCAGTGGGCCTGACACACACTAGCAGGCAACTGCAATTATATTAAAGGGTAAAATGTAATGACTTTTTATATGCAAGGTACTGTGCCACTCGATATGAGTGGTGGGCAGTGGGCGACAGTACAGTCAGTGGCCATGAAACACACAGGCAGGCAACTGCAATTATATTAAAGATTAAAAATTAAATGACTTTTTTATCTGCAAGGTACTGTGCCACCCGATATGAGTGCTGGGCACTGACAGTGGGCACAGTACAGTCAGTGGGCCTGAAACACACTGGCAGGCAACTGCAATTATATTAAAGGGTAAAAATTACATGACTTTTTATCTGCAAGGCACTGTGCCACCCGATATGAGTGGTTGACACTGACAGTGAGCACAGTACAGTCTAGTGGGCCTGACACACACTGGCAGGCAACTGCAATTATATTAAAGGGTAAAATTAAATGACTTTTTATCTGCGAGATACTGTGCCACCCGATATGAGTGGTGGGCACTGACAATGGGCACAGTACAGTCTGTGGGCCTGACACACACTAGCAGGCAACTGCAATTATATTACAGGGTAAAAATTTAATGACTTTTTTATATGCAAGGTACTGTGCCACCCAATATGAGTGGTGGGCAGTGGGCACAGTACAGTCAGTGGGCCATGAAACACACAGGCAGGCAACTGCAATTATATTAAAGATTAAAAATTAAATGACTTTTTTATCTGCAAGGTACTGTGCCACCCGATATGAGTGGTGGGCTCTGACAGTGGGCACAGTACAGTCAGTTGGGCCTGACACACACTGGCAGGCAACTGCAATTATATTAAAGGGTAAAAATTAAACGACTTTTTATCTGCGAGGTACTGTGCCACCCGATATGAGTGGTGGGCACTGACAGTGGGCACAGTATAGTCTGTGGGCCTGACACACACTGACAGGCAACTGCAATTATATTAAAGGGTAAAAATTAAATGACTTTTTATCTGCAAGGTACTGTGCCAACCGATATGAGTGGTGGACACTGACAGTGGGCACAGTACAGTCTATGGGCCTGACACACACTGGCAGGCAACTGCAATTATATTAAAGGGTAAAAATTAAATGACTTTTTATCTGCAAAGTACTGTGCCACCCGATATGAGTGGTGGGCACTAACAATGGGCAAAGTACAGTCTGTGGGCATGACACACACTAGCAGCGCAACTGCAATTATATTACATGGTAAAATGTAATGACTTTTTATTTGCAAGGTAATGTGCCACCCGATATGAGTGGTGGGCAGTGGGCACAGTACAGTCAGTGGCCATGAAACACACAGGCAGGCAACTGCAATTATATTAAAGGGTAAAAATTAAATTACTTTTTATCTGCAAAGTACTATGCCACCCGATATGAGTGGTGGGCACTGACAGTGGGCACAGTACAGTCAGTGGGCCTGACACACACTGGCAGGCAACTGCTAATTATATTACAGAGGTAAAAATGTAAATGACTTTTTATCTGCAAGGTACTGTGCCTACCCGATATGAGTGGTGGGCAGTGGGCACAGTACAGTCAGTGGGCCTGACACACACATGGCAGGCAACTGCAATTATATTAAAGGGTAAAAATTAAATGACTTTTTATCTGCAAGGTACTGTGCCACCCGATATGAGTGGTGGGCACTGACAGTGGGCACAGAACGAGTCTGTGGGCCTGACACACACTGGCAGGCAACTGCAATTATATTAAAGGGTAAAAATTAAATGACTTTTTATCTGCAAGGTACTGTGCCACCCGATATGAGTGGTGGAGCAGTGGGCACAGTACATTCTGTGGGCCTGACACATACTGGCAGGCAACTGCAATTATATTAAAGTGTAAAAATTAAATGACTTTTTATCTGCAAGGTACTGTGCCACCCGATATGAGTGGTGGGCACTGACAGTGGGCACAGTACAGTCTGTGGGCCTGACACACACTGGCAGGCAACTGCAATTATATTAAAGGGCAAAATTAAATGACTTTTTGTCTGCAAAGTACTGTGCCACCCGATATGAGTGGTGGGCACTGACATGGGCAAAGTACAGTCTGTGGGCCTGACACACACTAGCAGGCAACTGCAATCATATTAAAGGGTAAAAATGTAATGACTTTTTTTTATATGCAAGGTACTGTGCCACCCGGATGAGTGGTGGGCAGTGGGCACAGTACAGTCAGTGTCCATGAAACACACTGGCAGGCAACTGCAATTATATTAAAGATTAAAAATTAAATGACTTTTTATCTGCAAGGTACTGTGTCACCCGATATGAGTGGTGGGCTCTGACAGTGGGCACAGTACAGTCAGTGGGCCTGACACACACTGGCAGGCAACTGCAATTATATTAAAGGGTAAAATTAAATGACTTTTTATCTACGAGGTACTGTGCCACCCGATATTAGTGTGGTGGGCAGTGACAGTGAGCACAGTACAGTCTGTGGGCCTAAAACACACTGAGCAGGCAACTGCAATTATATTAACGGGTAAAAATTGCATGACTTTTTTATCTGCACAGGTACTGTGCCACCCGATATGAGTGGTGGACACTGACAGTGAGCACAGTACAGTCTGTGGGCCTGACATACACTGTCAGGCAACTGCAATTATATTAAAGGGTAAAAATTAAATGACTTTTTTATCTGCAAAGTACTGTGCCACCCCATATGAGTGGTGGGCACTAACAATGGGCAAAGTACAGTCTGTGGGCCTGACACACACTAGCAGGCAACTGCAATTATATTACAGGGTAAAAATGTAATGACTTTTTTATATGCAAGGTACTGTGCCACACAATATGAGTGGTGGGCAGTGGGCACAGTACAGTCAGTGGCCATGAAACACACAGGCAGGCAACTGCAGTTATATTAAAGTTTAAAAATTAAATGACTTTTTTTTATCTGCAAGGTACTGTGCCACCCGATATGAGTAGTGGGCTCTGACAGTGGGCACAGTACAGTCAGTGGGCCTGACACACACTGGCAGGCAACTGCAATTATATTAAAGGGTAAAAATTAAATGACTTTTTATCTGCAAGGTACTGTGCCACCCGATATGAGTGGTGGGCAGTGGGCACAGTACAGTCAGTGGGCCTGACACACACTGGCAGGCAACTGCAATTATATTAAAGGGTAAAAATTACATGACTTTTTATCTGCAAGGTACTGTGCCACCCGATATGAGTGGTGGACCCTGACAGTGGGCACAGAACAGTCTGTGGGCCTGACACACACTGGCAGGCAACTGCAATTTATATTAAATGGTAAAAATTAAATGACTTTTTATCTGCAAGGTACTGTGCCACCCGATTATGGTGGGTGGGCAGTGGGCACAGAACATTTTGTGGTCCTGACACACACTGGCAGGCAACTGAAGTTATATTAAGGGTAAAAATTAAATGAGCTTTTTAGCTGCAAGGTAACTGACACCCGATATGAGTGATGAGCACTTGCAGTAGGCACAGTGTAGTCTGTGGGCCTGACAATCACTGGCAGGCAACTGCAGTTATATTAAAGGGTAAAAATTAAATGACTTTTTATCTGCAAGTACTGTGCCACCCGATATGAGTGGTGGGCACTGACAGTGGGCACAGTACAGTCTGTGGGCCTGACACACACTGACAGGCAACTGCAATTATATTAAAGGGTAAAAATTAAATGACTTTTTTGTCTGCAAAGTACTGTGCCACCCGAGATGAGTGGTGAGGCACGGACAATGGGCAAAGTACAGTCAGTGGGCCTGACACACACTAGCAGGCAACTGCAATTATATTAAAGGGTAAAAATGTAATGACTTTTTATATGCGAGGTACTGTGCCACCCGATATGAGTGGTGGGCAGTGGGCACAGTACAGTCAGTGGCCATGAAACACACAGGCAGGCAACTGCAATTATATTAAAGATTAAAAATTAAATGACTTTTTTATCTGCAAGATACTGTGCCACCCGATATGAGTGCTGGGCACTGACAGTGGGCACAGTACAGTCAGTGGGCCTGACACACACTGGCAGGCAACTGCAATTATATTAAAGGGTAAAAATTAAATGACTATTTATCTGCGAGGTACTGTGCCACCCGATATGAGTGATTGGCACTGACAATGGGCACAGTACAGTCAGTGGGCCTGACACACACTGGCAGGCAACTGCAATTATATTAAAGGGTAAAAATTAAATGACTTTTTATCTGCGAGATACTGTGCCACCCGATATGAGTTGTGGCACTGACAGTGGGCACAGTACAGTCTGTGGGCCTGACACACACTGGCAGGCAACTGCAATTATATTAAAGAGTAAAAATTACATGACTTTTTTATCTGCAAGGTACTCTGCCAACCGATATGAGTGGTGGACACTGACAGTGAGCACAGTACAGTCTGTGGGCCTGACATACACTGTCAGGCAACTGCAATTATATTAAACTGTAAAAATTAAATGACTTTTTTATCTGCAAAGTACTATGCCACCCGATATGAGTGGTGGGCACTAACAATGGGCAAAGTACAGTCAGTTGGCCTGACACACACTAGCAGGCAACTGCAATTATATTACAGGGTAAAAATGTAATGACTTTTTTATATGCAAGGTACTGTGCCACCCGATATGAGTTGTGGCACTGACAGTGGGCACAGTATAGTCTGTGGGCCTGACACACACTGACAGGCAACTGCAATTATATTAAAGGGTAAAAATTACATGACTTTTTTATCTGCAAGGTACTGTGCCACCCGATATGAGTTGTGGCACTGACAGTGGGCACAGTACAGTCTGTGAGCCTGACACACACTGGCAGGCAACTGCAATTATATTAAAGGGTAAAAATTAAATGACTTTTTATCTGCGAGGTATTGTGCCACCCGATATGAGTTGTGGCACTGACAGTGGGCACAGTACAGTCTGTGGGCCTGACACACACTAGCAGGCAACTGCAATTATATTAAAGGGTAAAAATGTAATGACTTTTTTATTTGCAAGGTAATGTGCCACCCGATATGAGTGGTGGGCAGTGGGCACAGTACAGTCAGTGGCCATGAAACACACAGGCAGGCAACTGCAATTATATTAAAGGGTAAAAATTACATGACTTTTTTATCTGCAAGGTACTGTGCCACCCAATATGAGTGGTGGGCTCTGACAGTGGGCACAGTACAGTCAGTGGGCCTGACACACACTGGCAGGCAACTGCAATTATATTAAAGGGTAAAATATAAATGACTTTTTATCTGCGAGGTACTGTGCCACCCGATATGAGTGGTGGACAGTGGGCACAGTACAGTCAGTGGGCCTGACACACACTGGCAGGCAACTGCAATTATATTAAAGGGTAAAATATAAATGACTTTTTATCTGCGAGGTACTGTGCCACCCGATATGAGTTGTGGCACTGACAGTGGGCACAGTACAGTCTGTGGGCCTGACACACACTGGCAGGCAACTGCAATTATATTAAAGGCTAAAAATTAAATGACTTTTTATCTGCGAGGTACTGTGCAACCCGATATGAGTGGTGGACACTGACAGTGGGCACAGAACAGTCTGTGGGCCTGACACACACTGGCAGGCAACTGCAATTTTATTAAAGGGTAAAAATTAAATGACTTTTTATCTGCAAGGTACTGTGCCACCCGATATGAGTGGTGGGCAGTGGGCACAGTACAGTCAGTGGGCCTGACACACACTGGCAGGCAACTGCAATTATATTAAAGGGTAAAAATTAAATGACTTTTTTATCTGCAAGGTACTGTGCCACCCGATATGAGTGGTGGGCACTGACAGTGGGCACAGTACAGTCAGTGGGCCTGACACACACTGGCAGGCAACTGCAATTATATTAAAGGGTAAAAATTAAATGACTTTTTATCTGCGAGGTACTGTGCCACCCGATATTAGTGGTGGGCACTGACAGTGGGCACAGTACAGTCTGTGGGCCTGAAACACACTGACAGGCAACTGCAATTATATTAAAGGGTAAAAATTACATGACTTTTTTATCTGCAAAGTACTGTGCCACCCCATATGAGTGGTGGGCACTAACAATGGGCAAAGTACAGTCTGTGGGCCTGACACACACTAGCAGGCAACTGCAATTATATTACAGGGTAAAAATGTAATGACTTTTTTATATGCAAGGTACTGTGCCACCCAATATGAGTGGTGGGCAGTGGGCACAGTACAGTCAGTGGCCATGAAACACACAGGCAGGCAACTGCAATTATATTAAAGTTTAAAAATTAAATGACTTTTTTTATCTGCAAGGTACTGTGCCACCCGATATGAGTGGTGGGCACTGACAGTGGGCACAGTACAGTCAGTGGGCCTGACACACACTGGCAGGCAACTGCAATTATATTAAAGGGTAAAAATTAAATGACTTTTTATCTGCAAGGTACTGTGCCACCCGATATGAGTGGTGGGCAGTGGGCACAGTACAGTCAGTGGGCCTGACACACACTGGCAGGCAACTGCAATTATATTAAAGGGTAAAAATTAAATGACTTTTTATCTGCAAGGTACTTGACACCCGATATGAGTGGTGGGCACTTGCAGTAGGCACAGTGCAGTCTGTGGGCCTGACAATCACTGGCAGGCAACTGCAATTATATTAAAGGGAAAAAATTAAATGACTTTTTTATCTGCAAAGTACTGTGCCACCCGATATGAGTGGTGGGCACTGACAGTGGGCACAGTACAGTCTGTGGGCCTGACACACACTGACAGGCAACTGCAATTATATTAAAGGGTAAAAATTAAATGACTTTTTTGTCTGCAAAGTACTGTGCCACCCGAGATGAGTGGTGGGCACTAACAATGGGCAAAGTACAGTCTGTGGGCCTGACACACACTAGCAGGCAACTGCAATTATATTAAAGGGTAAAAATGTAATGACTTTTTTATATGCGATGTACTGTGCCACCCGATATGAGTGGTGGGCAGTGGATACAGTACAGTAAGTGGCCATGAAACACACAGGCAGGCAACTGCAATTATATTAAAGATTAAAAATTAAATGACTTTTTTATCTGCAAGATACTGTGCCACCCGATATGAGTGCTGGGCACTGACAGTGGGCACAGTACAGTCAGTGGGCCTGACACACACTGGCAGGCAACTGCAATTATATTAAAGGGTAAAAATTAAATGACTTTTTATCTGCGAGGTACTGTGCCACCCGATATGAGTGATTGGCACTGACAATGGGCACAGTACAGTCTGTGGGCCTGACACACACTGGCAGGCAACTGCAATTATATTAAAGGGTAAAAATTAAATGACTTTTTATCTGCGAGATACTGTGCCACCCGATATGAGTTGTGGCAATGACAGTGGGCACAGTACAGTCTGTGGGCCTGACATACACTGTCAGGCAACTGCAATTATATTAAAGGGTAAAAATTAAATGACTTTTTTATCTGCAAAGTACTATGCCACCCGATATGAGAGGTGGGCACTAACAATGGGCAAAGTACAGTCAGTTGGCCTGACACACACTAGCAGGCAACTGCAATTATATTACAGGGTAAAAATGTAATGACTTTTTTATATGCAAGGTACTGTGCCACCCGATATGAGTTGTGGCACTGACAGTGGGCACAGTATAGTCTGTGGGCCTGACACACACTGACAGGCAACTGCAATTATATTAAAGGGTAAAAATTAAATGACTTTTTATCTGCGAGGTATTGTGCCATCCGATATGAGTTGTGGCACTGACAGTGGGCACAGTACAGTCTGTGGGCCTGACACACACTAGCAGGCAACTGCAATTATATTAAAGGGTAAAAATGTAATGACTTTTTTATATGCAAGGTACTCTGCCAACCGGTATGAGTGGTGGGCAGTGGGCACAGTACAGTCAGTGTCCATGAAACACACAGGCAGGCAACTGCAATTATATTAAAGATTAAAAATGAAATGACTTTTTTTATCTGCAAGGTACTGTGCCAGCCGATATGAGTGGTGGGCTCTGACAGTGGGCACAGTACAGTCAGTGGGCCTGACACACACTGGCAGGCAACTGCAATTATATTAAAGGGTAAAAATTAAATGACTTTTTATCTGCGAGGTATTGTGCCACCCGATATTAGTGGTGGGCACTGACAGTGGGCACAGTACAGTCTGTGGGCCTGAAACACACTGACAAGCAACTGCAATTATATTAAAGGGTAAAAATTACATGACTTTTTTATCTGCAAGGTACTGTGCCAACCAATATGAGTGGTGGACACTGACAGTAAGCACAGTACAGTCTGTGGGCCTGACATACACTGTCAGGCAACTGCAATTATATTAAAGGGTAAAAATGAAATGACTTTTTTATCTGCAAAGTACTGTGCCACCCCATATGAGTGGTGGGCACTAACAATGGGCAAAGTACAGTCTGTGGGCCTGACACACACTAGCAGGCAACTGCAATTATATTACAGGGTAAAAATTTAATGACTTTTTTATATTCAAGGTACTGTGCCACACAATATGAGTGGTGGGCAGTGGGCACAGTACAGTCAGTGGCCATGAAACACACAGGCAGGAAACTGCAATTATATTAAAGATTAAAAATTAAATGACTTTTTTATCTGCAAGGTACTGTGCCACCCGATATGAGTAGTGGGCTCTGACAGTGGGCACAGAACAGTCTGTGGGCCTGACACACACTGGCAGGCAACTGCAATTTTATTAAAGGGTAAAATTAAATGACTTTTTATCTGCAAGGTACTGTGCCACCCGATATGAGTGGTGGGCAGTGGGCACAGTACATTCTGTGGGCCTGACACATACTGGCAGGCAACTGCAATTATATTAAAGGGTAAAAATTAAATGACTTTTTATCTGCAAGGTACTGTGCCACCCGATATGAGTAGTGGGCACTGACAGTGTGCACAGTACAGTCTGTGGGCCTGACACCCATTGCAGGCAACTGCAATTATATTAAAGGGTAAAAATTAAATGACTTTGTTATATGCAAGGTACTGTGCCACCCGATATGAGTGGTGGGCAGTGGGCACAGTACAGTCAGTGGCCATGAAACACACAGGCAGGCAACTTCAATTATATTAAAGATTAAAAATTAAATGACTTTTTTATCTGCAAGGTACTGTGCC
Source organism: Bufotes viridis (assembly GCA_033119425.1). Taxonomy (NCBI): domain Eukaryota; kingdom Metazoa; phylum Chordata; class Amphibia; order Anura; family Bufonidae; genus Bufotes; species Bufotes viridis. The sequence goes on along the minus strand of JAKVIS010000701.1, from coordinate 22,605 downwards.
ACCCGATATGAGTGGTGGGCTCTGACAGTGGGCACAGTACAGTCAGTGGGCCTGACACACACTGGCAGGCAACTGCAATTATATTAAAGAGTAAAAATTACATGACTTTTTTATCTGTAAGGTACTCTGCCAACCGATATGAGTGGTGGACACTGACAGTGAGCACAGTACAGTCTGTGGGCCTGACATACACTGTCAGGCAACTGCAATTATATTAAAGGGTAAAAATTAAATGACTTTTTTATCTGCAAAGTACTATGCCACCCGATATGAGTGGTGGGCACTAACAATGGGCAAAGTACAGTCAGTTGGCCTGACACACACTAGCAGGCAACTACAATTATATTACAGGGTAAAAATGTAATGACTTTTTTTATATGAAAAGTACTGTGCCACCCTTTATGAGTGGTGGGCAGTGGGCACAGTACAGTCAGTGTCCATGAAACACACAGGCAGGCAACTGCAATTATATTAAAGATTAAAAATTAAATGACTTTTTTTATCTGCAAGGTACTGTGCCAGCCGATATGAGTGGTGGACACTGACAGTGAGCACAGTACAGTCTGTGGGCCTGACATACACTGTCAGGCAACTGCAATTATATTAAAGGGTAAAAATTAAATGACTTTTTTATCTGCAAAGTACTATGCCACCCGATATGAGTGGTGGGCACTAACAATGGGCAAAGTACAGTCAGTTGGCCTGACACACACTAGCAGGCAACTACAATTATATTACAGGGTAAAAATGTAATGACTTTTTTTATATGAAAAGTACTGTGCCACCCTTTATGAGTGGTGGGCAGTGGGCACAGTACAGTCAGTGTCCATGAAACACACAGGCAGGCAACTGCAATTATATTAAAGATTAAAAATTAAATGACTTTTTTTATCTGCAAGGTACTGTGCCAGCCGATATGAGTGGTGGGCTCTGACAGTGGGCACAGTATAGTCAGTGGGCCTGACACATACTGGCAGGCAACTGCAATTATATTAAAGGGTAAAAATTAAATGACTTTTTATCTGCGAGGTACAATGCCACCCGATATGAGTAGTGGGCACTGACAGTGGGCACAATATAGTCTGTGGGCCTGACACACACTGACAGGCAACTGCAATTATATTAAAGGGTAAAAATTACATGACTTTTTTATCTGCAAGGTACTGTGCCAATCGATATGAGTGGTGGACACTGACAGTGGGCACAGTACAGTCTATGGGCCTGACACACACTGGCAGGCAACTGCAATTATATTAAAGGGTAAAAATTAAATGACTTTTTATCTGCAAAGTACTGTGCCACCCGATATGAGTGGTGGGCACTAACAATGGGCAAAGTACAGTCTGTGGGCATGATACACACTAGCACGCAACTGCAATTATATTACATGGTAAAAATGTAATGACTTTTTATTTGCAAGGTAATGTGCCACCCGATATGAGTGGTGGGCAGTGGGCACAGTACAGTCAGTGGCCATGAAACACACAGGCAGGCAACTGCAATTATATTAAAGGGTAAAAATTAAATTACTTTTTTATCTGCAAAGTACTATGCCACCCGATATGAGTGGTGGGCACTAACAATGGGCAAAGTACAGTCAGTAGGCCTGACACACACTAGCAGGCAACTGCAATTATATTAAAGGGTAAAAATTAAATGACTTTTTATCTGCGAGGTTCTGAGCCACCCGATATGAGTGATAGGCACTGACAATGGGCACAGTACAGTCTGTGGGCCTGACACACACTGGCAGGCAACTGCAATTATATTAAAGGGTAAAAATGAAATGACTTTTTATCTGCAATGTACGGTGCCACCCGATATGAGTTGTGGCACTGACAGTGGGCACAGTACAGTCTGTGGGCCTGACACACACTGGTAGGCAACTGCAATTATATTAAAGGGTAAAAATTACATGACTTTTTTATCTGCAAGGTACTGTGCCACCCGATATGAGTGGTGGGCACTGACAGTGGGCACAGTACAGTCAGTGGGCCTGACACACACTGGCAGGAAACTGCAATTATATTAAAGGGTAAAAATTAAATGACTTTTTATCTGCGAGGTACTGTGCCACCCGATAAGAGTTGTGGCACTGACAGTGGGCACAGTACAGTCTGTGGGCCTGACACACACTGGCAGGCAACTGCAATTATATTAAAGAGTAAAAATTACATGACTTTTTTATCTGCAAGGTACTCTGCCAACCGATATGAATGGTGGACACTGACAGTGAGCACAGTACAGTCTGTGGGCCTGACATACACTGTCAGGCAACTGCAATTATATTAAAGGGTAAAAATTAAATGACTTTTTATCTGCAAGGTACTATGCCACCCGATATGAGTGGTGGGCACTGACAGTGGGCACAGTACAGTCTGTGGGCCTGACACACACTGGCAGGCAACTGCAATTATATTACAGGGTAAAAATGTAATGACTTTGTTATATGCAAGGTACTGTGCCACCCGATATGAGTGGTGGGCACAGTACAGTCTGTGGGACTGACAATCACTGGCAGGCAACTGCAGTTATATTAAAGGGTAAAAATTAAATGACTTTTTATCTGCAAGGTACTGTGCCACCTGATATGAGTGTTGGGCACTAACAATGGGCAAAGTACAGTCCTGGGGCCTGACACACACTAGCAGGCAACTGTAATTATATTAAAGGGTAAAAATTTAATGACTTTTTTATCTGCAAGGTACTGTGCCAAACGATATGAGTGGTGGGCACTGGCAGTGGGCACAGTACAGTCTGTGGGACTTACAATCACTGGCAGGCAACTTCAGTTATATTAAAGGGTAAAAATTAAATGACTTTTTTATCTGCAAGGTACGGTGCCACCCGATATGAGTGGTGGGCACTAACAATGGGCAAAGTACAGTCCGTGGACCTGACACACATTAGCAGGCAACTGCAATAATATTAAAGGGTAAAAATTTAATGACTTTTTTATCTGCAAGGTACTGTGCCAACCCGATCTGAGTGGTAGGCACTAGCAGTGGGCACAGTACAGTCTGTGGGACTTACAATCACTGGCAGGCAAATTCAGTTATATTAAAGGGTAAAAATTAAATGACTTTTTATCTGCAAGGTACTGTGCCACCCGATATGAGTGGTGGGCAATGGGCACAGTACAGTCAGTGGCCATGAAACACACAGGCAGGCTACTGCAATTATATTAAAGGTTAAAAATTAAATGACTTTTTATCTGCAAGGTACTGTGCCACCCGATATGAGTGGTGGGCAATGGGCACAGTACAGTCAGTGGGCCTGACACACACTGGCAGGCTACGGCAATTATATTAAAGGGTACAAATTAAGTGACTTTTTTATCTGCAAGGTACTGTGCCACCTGATATGAGTGTTGGGCACTAACAATGGGCAAAGTACAGTCCTGGGGCCTGACACACACTAGCAGGCAACTGTAATTATATTAAAGGGTAAAAATTTAATGACTTTTTATCTGCAAGGTACTGTGCCAAACGATATGAGTGGTGGGCACTGGCAGTGGGCACAGTACAGTCTGTGGGACTGACAATCACTGGCAGGCAACTTCAGTTATATTAAAGTGTAAAAATTAAATGACTTTTTTATCTGCAAGGCACGGTGCCACCCGATATGAGTGGTGGGCACTAACAATGGGCAAAGTACAGTCCGTGGACCTGACACACATTAGCAGGCAACTGCAATAATATTAAAGGGTAAAAATGTAATGACTTTGTTATATGCAAGGTACTGTGCCACCCTTTGAGTGGTGGGCAGTGGGCACAGTACAGTCAGTGGGCCTGACACACACTTGCAGGCTACTGCAATTATATTAAAGTGTAAAAATGAACTGCCTTTTTATGTGCAAGGTATTGTGCCACCCGATATGAGTGGTGGGCACTGGCAGTGGGAACAGAACAGTCAGTGGGCCTGACACACACTTGCAGGCTACTGCAATTATATTAAAGTGTAAAAATGAACTGCCTTTTTATGTGCAAGGTATTGTGCCACCCGATATGAGTGGTGGGCACTGGCAGTGGGAACAGTACAGTCTGTGGGCCTGACACACACTGGCAGGCAACTGCAATTATTTTAAAGATTAAATATTTAATGACTTTTTTATCTGCAAGGTACTGTGCCTCCCAATATGAGTGGTGGGCACTGACAGTGGGCACAGTACAGTTAGTGGGCCTGACACACACAAGCAGGCAACTGCAATTATATTACAGGGTAAAAATGTAATGACTTTTTTATATGCAAGGTACTGTGCCACCCTTTGAGTGGTGGGCAGTGGGCACAGTACAGTCAGTGGGCCTGACACACACTGGCAGGCAACTGCAATTATATTACAGGGTAAAAATTACATGACTTTTTAATCTGCAAGGTACTGTGCCACCCGATATGAGTGGTGGCACTGACAGTGGGCACAGTACAGTCTGTGAGCCTGACACACACTGGCAGGCAACTGCAATTATATTAAAGGGTAAAAATTACATGACTTTTTAATCTGCAAGGTACTGTGCCACCCGATATGAGTGGTGGGCACTAACAATGGGCAAAGTACAGTTAGTTGGCCTGACACACACTAGCAGGCAACTGCAATTATATTAAAGGGAAAAAATTAAATTACTTTTTTTATCTGCAAGGTACTGTGCCACCCGATATGAGTGGTGGGCACTGACAGTGGGCACAGTACAGTCGGTGGGCCTGACACACACTGGCAGGCAACTGCAATTATATTAAAGGGTAAAAATTAAATTACTTTTTTTATCTGCAAGGTACTGTGCCACCCGATATGAGTAGTGGGCACAGTACAGTCTGTGGGACTGACAATCACTGGCAGGCAACTTCAGTTATATTAAAGGGTAAAAATTAAATGACTTTTTATCTGCAAGGTACTGTGCCACCTGATATGAGTGTTGGGCACTAACAATGGGCAAAGTACAGTCCTGGGGCCTGACACACACTAGCAGGCAACTGTAATTATATTAAAGGGTAAAAATTTAATGACTTTTTTATCTGCAAGGTACTGTGCCACCCGATATGAGTGGTGGGCACTGAAAGTGGGCACAGTACAGTCTGTGGGCCTGACACACACTGACAGGCAACTGCAATTATATTAAAGGGTAAAAATTAAATGACTTTTTATCTGCGAGGTACTGTGCCACCCGATATGAGTGGTGGGCACTGAAAGTGGGCACAGTACAGTCTGTGGGCCTGACACACACTGACAGGCAACTGCAATTATATTAAAGGGTAAAAATTAAATGACTTTTTTTATCTGCAAAGTACTGTGCCACCCGATATGAGTGGTGGGCACTAACAATGGGCAAAGTACAGTCTGTGGACCTGACACACACTAGCAGGCAACTGCAATTATATTACATGGTAAAAATGTAATGACTTTTTTATTTGCAAGGTACTGTGCCACCCGATATGAGTGGTGGGCAGTGGGCACAGTACAGTCAATGGCCATGAAACACACAGGCAGGTAACTGCAATTATATTAAAAATTAAATGACTTTTTTACCTGCAAGGTACTGTGAAACCCGATATGAGTGCTGGGCACTGACAGTGTTCACAGTACAGTCAGTGGGCCTGACACACACTGGCAGGCAACTGCAATTATATTAAAGGGTAAAAATTAAATGATTTTTTATCTGCGAGGTACTGTGCCAACCGATATGAGTTGTGGCACTGACAGTGGGCACAGTAAAGTCTGTCGGCCTGACACACACTGGCAGGCAACTGCAATTATATTAAAGGGTAAAAATTACATGACTTTTTTATCTGCAACGTACTGTGCCACGCGATATGAGTGGTGGGCACTAACAATGGGCAAAGTACAGTCAGTGGGCCTGACACACACTAGCAGGCAACTGCAATTATATTACAGAGTAAAAATGTAATGACTTTTTTATATGCAAGGTACTGTGCCACCCAATATGAGTGGTGGGCAGTGGGTACAGTACAGTCAGTGGCCATGAAACACACAGGCAGACAACTGCAATTATATTAAAGATTAAAAATTAAATGACTTTTTTATCTGCAAGGTACTGTGCCACCCGATATGAGTGGTGGGCACTGACAGTGGGCACAGTACAGTCAGTGGGCCTGACACACACTGGCAAGCACCTGCAATTATATTAAAGGGTAAAAATTAAATGACTTTTTATCTGCAAGGTACTGTGCCACCCGATATGAGCGGTGGGCACTGACAGTGGGAACAGTACAGTCTGTGGGCCTGACACACACTGACAGGCAACTGCAATTATATTAAAGGGTAAAAATTAAATGACTTTTTTTATCTGCAAAGTACTGTGCCACCCGATATGAGTGGTGGGCACTAACAATGGGCAAAGTACAGTCTGTGGGCCTGACACACACTAGCAGGCAACTGCAATTATATTACATGGTAAAAATGTAATGACTTTTTTATTTGCAAGGTACTGTGCCACCCGATATGAGTGGTGGGCAGTGGGAACAGTACAGTCAGTGGCCATGAAACACACAGGCAGGCAACTGCAATTATATTAAAAATTAAATGACTTTTTTATCTGCAAGGTACTTTGAAACCCGATATGAGTGCTGGGCAATGACAGTGTTCACAGTACAGTCAGTGGGCCTGACACACACTGGCAGGCAACTGCAATTATATTAAAGGGTAAAAATTAAATGACTTTTTATCTGCGAGGTACTGTGCCACCCGATATGAGTTGTGGCACTGACAGTGGGCAAAGTACAGTCTGTGGGCCTGACACACACTGGCAGGCAACTGCAATTATATTAAAGGGTAAAAATTAAATGATTTTTTATCTGCGAGGTACTGTGCCACCCGATATGAGTTGTGGCACTGACAGTGGGCACAGTACAGTCAGTGGGCCTGACACACACTAGCAGGCAACTGCAATTATATTACAGGGTAAAAATGTAATGACTTTTTTATATGCAAGGTACTGTGCCACCCTTTGAGTGGTGGGCAGTGGGCACAGTACAGTCAGTGGGCCTGACACACACTGACAGGCAACTGCAATTATATTAAAGGGTAAAAATTACATGACTTTTTTATATGCAAGGTACTGTGCCACCCAATATGAGTGGTGGGCAGTGGGCACAGTACAGGCAGTGGCCATGAGACACACAGGCAGACAACTGCAATTATATTAAAGATTAAAAATTAAATGACTTTTTTATCTGCGAGGTACTGTGCCACCCGATATGAGTGGTGGGCACTGACAGTGGGCACAGTACAGTCGGTGGGCCTGACACACACTGGCAGGCAACTGCAATTATATTAAAGGGTAAAAACTAAATTACTTTTTTTATCTGCAAGGTAGTGTGCCACCCGATATGAGTAGTGGGCACAGTACAGTCTGTGGGACTGACAATCACTGGCAGGCAACTTCAGTTATATTAAAGGGTAAAAATTAAATGACTTTTTTATCTGCAAGGTACGGTGCCACCCGATATGAGTGGTGTGCACTAACAATGGGCAAAGTACAGTAAGTGGACCTGACACACATTAGCAGGCAACTGCAATTATATTAAAGGGTAAAAATTTAATGACTTTTTTTATCTGCAAGGTACTGTGCCAACCGATCTGAGGGTTAGGCACTAGCAGTGGGCACAGTACAGTCTGTGGGAGTTACAATCACTGGCAGGCAAATTCAGTTATATTAAAGGGTAAAAATTAAATGCCTTTTTTATCTCTAATGTACTGTGCCACCCGATATGAATGGTGGGCAATGGGCACAGTACAGTCAGTGGCCATGAAACACACAGGCAGGCTACTGCAATTATATTAAAGGTTAAAAATTAAATGACTTTTTTATCTGCAAGGTACTGTGCCACCCGATATGAGTGGTGGGCAATGGGCACAGTACAGTCAGTGGGCCTGACACACACTGGCAGGCTACGGCAATTATATTAAAGGGTACAAATTAAGTGACTTTTTTATCTGCAAGGTACTGTGCCACCCGATATGAGTGCTGGGCACTGGCAGTGGGAATAGTATTGTCTGTGGGCCTGACACACACTAGCAGGCAACTGCAATTATATTAAATATTAAATATTAAATGACTTTTTTTCTGCAAGGTAATGCGCCACCCTATATGAGTGGTAGGCAGAGGGCACAGAACAGTCAGTGGGCCTGACACACACTTGCAGGCTACTGCAATTATATTAAAGTGTAAAAATGAACTGCCTTTTTATGTGCAAGGTATTGTGCCACCCGATATGAGTGGTGGGCACTGGCAGTAGGAACAGTACAGTCTGTGGGCCTGACACACACTGGCAGGCAACTGCAATTATATTAAAGATTAAATATTTAATGACTTTTTTATCTGCAAGGTACTGTGCCTCCCAATATGAGTGGTGGGCACTGACAGTGGGCACAGTACAGTTAGTGGGCCTGACACACACTAGCAGGCAACTGCAATTATATTGAATTGTAAAAATTAAATGACTTTTTTATCTGCAAAGTACTGTGCCACCCGATATGAGTGGTGGGCACTAACAATGGGCAAAGTACAGTCTGTGGGCCTGACACACACTAGCAGGCAACTGCAATTATATTACAGGGTAAAAATGTAATGACTTTTTTATATGCAAGGTACTGTGCCACCCTTTGAGTGGTGGGCAGTGGGCACAGTACAGTCAGTGGGCCTGACACACACTGACAGGCAACTGCAATTATATTAAAGGGTAAAAATTAAATGACTTTTTTTATCTGCAAAGTACTGTGCCACCCGATATGAGTGGTGGGCACTAACAATCGGCAAAGTACAGTCTGTGGGCCTGACACACACTAGCAGGCAACTGCAATTATATTACATGGTAAAAATGTAATAACTTTTTTATTTGCAAGGTACTGTGCCAACCGATATGAGTGGTGGGCAGTGGGCACAGTACAGTCAGTGGGCCTGACACACACTGGCAGGCAACTGCAATTATATTAAAGGGTACAAATTAAATGACTTTTTATCTGCGAGGTACTGTGCCACCCGATATGAGTGGTGGGCACTGACAGTGGGCACAGTACAGTCTGTGGGCCTGACACACACTGACAGGCAACTGCAATTATATTAAAGGGTAAAAATTAAATGACTTTTTTTATCTGCAAAGTACTGTGCCACCCGATATGAGTGGTGGGCACTAACAATGGGCAAAGTACAGTCTGTGGGCCTGACACACACTAGCAGGCAACTGCAATTATATTACATGGTAAAAATGTAATGACTTTTTTATATGCAAGGTACTGTGCCACGCGATATGAGTGGTGGGCAGTGGGCACAGTAACGTCAGTGGCCATGAAATACACAGGCAGGCAACTGCAATTATATTAAAGATTAAAAATTAAATGACTTTTTATCTGCAAGGTACTGTGCCACCCGATATGAGTGGTGGGCACTGACAGTGGGCACAGTACAGTCAGTGGGCCTGACACACACTGGCAGGCAACTGCAATTATATTAAAGGGTAAAAATTAAATGACTTTTTATCTGCGAGGTACTGTGCCAACCGATATGAGTTGTGGCACTGACAGTGGGCACAGTACAATCTGTGGGCCTGACACACACTGGCAGGCAACTGCAATTATATTAAAGGGTAAAAATGAAATGACTTTTTTATCTGCAAAGTACTGTGCCACACGATATGAGTGGTGAGCACTAACAATGGGCAAAGTACAGTCTGTGGGCCTGACACACACTAGCAGGCAACTGCAATTATATTAAAGGGTAAAAATGTAATGACTTTTTTATATGCAAGTTACTGTGCCAGCCGATATGAGTGGTGGGAAGTGGGCACAGTACAGTCAGTGGGCCTTACACACACTGGCAGGCAACTGCAATTATATTAAAGGGTAAAAATTAAATGACTTTTTATCTGCGAGGTACTGTGCCACCCGATATGAGTGGTGGGCACTGACAGTGGGCACAGTACAGTCTGTGGGCCTGATACACACTGACAGACAACTGCAATTATATTAAAGGGTAAAAATTAAATGACTTTTTATCTGCAAGGTACTGTGCCACCCGATATGAGTGGTGGGCACTGACAGTGGGCACAGTACAGTCTGTGGGCCTGACACACACTGACAGGCAACTGCAATTATATTAAAGGGGAAAAATTACATGACTTTTTTATCTGCAAGGTACTGTGCCAATCGATATGAGTAGTGGACACTGACAGTGGGCACAGTACAGTCTGTGGGCCTGACACACACTGGCAGGCAACTGCAATTATATTAAAGGGTAAAAATTAAATGACTTTTTTATCTGCAAAGTATTGTGCCACCCGATATGAGTGGTGGGCACTAACAATGGGCAAAGTACAGTCTGTGGGCCTGACACACACTAGCAGGCAACTGCAATTATATTACATGGTAAAAATGTAATGACTTTTTTATTTGCAAGGTACTGTGCCACCCGATATGAGTGGTGGGCAGTGGGCACAGTACAGTCAGTGGCCATGAAACACACAGGCAGGCAACTGCAATTATATTAAAGATTAAAAATTAAATGACTTTTTTTATCTGCGAAGTACTTTGACACCCGATATGAGTGGTGGGCACTGACAGTGGGCACAGTACAGTCGGTGGGCCTTACACACACTGGCAGGCAACTTCAATTATATTAAAGGGTAAACATTAAATTACTTTTTTTATCTGCAAGGTACTGTACCACCCGTTATGAGTGGTTGGCAGTGGGCACAGTACAGTCAGTGGGCCTGACACACACTGGCAGGCAACTGTAATTATATTAAAGGGTAAAAATTAAATGACTTTTTTATCTGCAAGGTACTGTGACACCCGATATGAGTGGTGAGCACTGGCAGTGGACACAGTACAGTTAGTTGGCCTGACAATCACTGGCAGGCAACTGTAATTATATTACAGTGTAAAAATTAAATGACTTTATCTGCAAGGTACTGTGCCACCGGATATGAGTGGTGGCCAGTGGGCACAGTACAGTCTGTGGGCCTGACACACACTGGCAGGCAACTGCAATTATATTAAAGGGTAAAAATTAAATGACTTATAAATCTTCAAGGTACTGTGCCACGCGATATGAGTGGTGGGCACTGGCAGTAGGCACAATTCCGTCTGTGTGCCTGACACACACTGGTAGGTTACTTCAATTATATTAAAAGGTAAAAATTAAGTGACTTTTTTATCTTCAATGTTCTGCGCCAACCGATATGAGTTGTGGGCACTGACAGTGGGCACAGTACAGTCAGTGGGCCTGACACACATTAGCAGGCAACTGCAATTATATTAAAGGGTAAAAATTTAATGACTTTTTTATCTTCAAGGTACTGTGCCTACTGATCTGAGTGGTAGGCACTGGCAGTGGGCACAGTACAGTCTGTGGGACTGACAATCACTGGCAGTCAAATTCAGTTATATTAAAGGGTAAAAATTAAATGACTTTTTTATCTGCAAGGTACTGTGCCACCCGTTATGAGTGGTGGGCAGAGGGCAAAATACAGTCAGTGTGCCTGACACACACTGGCAGGCAACTGCAATTATATTAAAGAATAAAAATTAAATGACTTTCTTAGCTGCAAGGTACTTTGCCGCCCGATATGATTGATGAGCACTTGCAGTGGGCACAGAGCATTCTGTGGGCCTGACAATCACTGGCAGGCTACTGCAGTTATATTAAAGGGTAAAAATGTAATGACTTTTTAATCTGCAAGGTACTGTACCAACAATATGAGTGGTGGACAAAGGGCACAATACATTCTGTGGGCCTAACACACACTGGCAGGCAACTGCAATTATATTAAAGGGTAAAAATGAATTGACTTTTTTATCTGCAAGGTACTGTGCCACACCATATGAGTGGTGGGCACTGGCAGTGAGAACAGTACAGTTTGTGGGCCTGACACACACTGGCAGGCAACTTCAATTATATTAAAGATTAAAAAAAAAAAAACTTTTTTATCTGTAAGGTACTGTGCCACACAATATGAGTGGTGGGCTCTGGCAGTGGGCACAGTACAGTCAGTTGGCCTGACAATCACTGGCATGCATCCGTAGTTATATTAAAGGGTAAAAATTAAATGACTTTTTTTATCTGCAAGGTACTGTGCCACCCGTTATGAGTGGAGGCCATTGGGCACAGTACAGTCTATAGGCCTGACACACACTGGCAGTAAACTGCAATTATATTAAAGGGTAAAAATTACATGACTTTTTTCATCTGCAAAGTACTGTGCCACCCGATAAGTGTGTTGTGCACAGTACAGTCAGTGGGCCTGGCACACAATGGCAGGCAACTGCAATTACATTAAATTGTAAAAATTTTATGACTTTTTTATCTGCAAGGTACTCTGCCATCCTATTTGACTGTTGGGCAGTGGGCACAGTACAGTCAGTGGCCCTGAAACACACTGGCAGGCAACTGCAATTATATTAAAGGTTAAAAATTAAATGACTTTTTTATCTGCAAGGTACTGTGCCACCCTATATGAGCGGTGGGCAGAGAGCAAAGTACAGTCAGTGGGCCTGACACACACTGGCAGGCAACTGCAATTATATTAAAGGGTAAAAATGAACTGCCTTTTTTCTCTGCAAGGTACTGAGACACCCGATATGAGTGGTGGGCACTGGCAATGGGAACAGTACAGTCTGTGGGACTGACACACACTGGCAGGCAACTGCAATTATATTAAAGATTAAAAATTAAATGACTTTTTTATCTGCAAGATACTGTGCCACCCGATATGAGTGCTGGGCACTGACAGTGGGCACAGTACAGTCAGTGGGCCTGACACACACTGGCAGGCAACTGCAATTATATTAAAGGGTAAAAATTAAATGACTTTTTATCTGCGAGGTACTGTGCCACCCGATATGAGTGATTGGCACTGACAATGGGCACAGTACAGTCTGTGGGCCTGACACACACTGGCAGGCAACTGCAATTATATTAAAGGGTAAAAATTAAATGACTTTTTATCTGCGAGATACTGTGCCACCCGATATGAGTTGTGGCACTGACAGTGGGCACAGTACAGTCTGTGGGCCTGACATACACTGTCAGGCAACTGCAATTATATTAAAGGGTAAAAATTAAATGACATTTTTATCTGCAAAGTACTATGCCACCCGATATGAGAGGTGGGCACTAACAATGGGCAAAGTACAGTCAGTTGGCCTGACACACACTAGCAGGCAACTGCAATTATATTACAGGGTAAAAATGTAATGACTTTTTTATATGCAAGGTACTGTGCCACCCGATATGAGTTGTGGCACTGACAGTGGGCACAGTATAGTCTGTGGGCCTGACACACACTGACAGGCAACTGCAATTATATTAAAGGGTAAAAATTAAATGACTTTTTATCTGCGAGGTATTGTGCCATCCGATATGAGTTGTGGCACTGACAGTGGGCACAGTACAGTCTGTGGGCCTGACACACACTAGCAGGCAACTGCAATTATATTAAAGGGTAAAAATGTAATGACTTTTTTATATGCAAGGTACTGTGCCACACAATATGAGTGGTGGGCAGTGGGCACAGTACAGTCAGTGGCCATGAAACACACAGGCAGGAAACTGCAATTATATTAAAGATTAAAAATTAAATGACTTTTTTTATCTGCAAGGTACTGTGCCACCCGATATGAGTAGTGGGCTCTGACAGTGGGCACAGAACAGTCTGTGGGCCTGACACACACTGGCAGGCAACTGCAATTTTATTAAAGGGTAAAAATTAAATGACTTTTTATCTGCAAGGTACTGTGCCACCCGATATGAGTGGTGGGCAGTGGGCACTAGTACATTCTGTGGGCCTGACACATACTGGCAGGCAACTGCAATTATATTAAAGGGTAAAAATTAAATGACTTTTTATCTGCAAGGTACTGTGCCACCCGATATGAGTAGTGGGCACTGACAGTGTGCACAGTACAGTCTGTGGGCCTGACACCCATTGCAGGCAACTGCAATTATATTAAAGGGTAAAAATTAAATGACTTTGTTATATGCAAGGTACTGTGCCACCCGATATGAGTGGTGGGCAGTGGGCACAGTACAGTCAGTGGCCATGAAACACACAGGCAGGCAACTTCAATTATATTAAAGATTAAAAATTAAATGACTTTTTTATCTGCAAGGTACTGTGCCACCCGATATGAGTGGTGGGCTCTGACAGTGGGCACAGTACAGTCAGTGGGCCTGACACACACTGGCAGGCAACTGCAATTATATTAAAGAGTAAAAATTACATGACTTTTTTATCTGCAAGGTACTCTGCCAACCGATATGAGTGGTGGACACTGACAGTGAGCACAGTACAGTCTGTGGGCCTGACATACACTGTCAGGCAACTGCAATTATATTAAAGGGTAAAAATTAAATGACTTTTTATCTGCAAAGTACTATGCCACCCGATATGAGTGGTGGGCACTAACAATGGGCAAAGTACAGTCAGTTGGCCTGACACACACTAGCAGGCAACTACAATTATATTACAGGGTAAAAATGTAATGACTTTTTTATATGAAAAGTACTGTGCCACCCTTTATGAGTGGTGGGCAGTGGGCACAGTACAGTCAGTGTCCATGAAACACACAGGCAGGCAACTGCAATTATATTAAAGATTAAAAATTAAATGACTTTTTTATCTGCAAGGTACTGTGCCAGCCGATATGAGTGGTGGGCTCTGACAGTGGGCACAGTATAGTCAGTGGGCCTGACACATACTGGCAGGCAACTGCAATTATATTAAAGGGTAAAAATTAAATGACTTTTTATCTGCGAGGTTCAATGCCACCCGATATGAGTAGTGGGCACTGACAGTGGGCACAATATAGTCTGTGGGCCTGACACACACTGACAGGCAACTGCAATTATATTAAAGGGTAAAAATTACATGACTTTTTATCTGCAAGGTACTGTGCCAATCGATATGAGTGGTGGACACTGACAGTGGGCACAGTACAGTCTATGGGCCTGACACACACTGGCAGGCAGCTGCAATTATATTAAAGGGTAAAAATTAAATGACTTTTTATCTGCAAAGTACTGTGCCACCCGATATGAGTGGTGGGCACTAACAATGGGCAAAGTACAGTCTGTGGGCATGATACACACTAGCACGCAACTGCAATTATATTACATGGTAAAAATGTAATGACTTTTTTATTTGCAAGGTAATGTGCCACCCGATATGAGTGGTGGGCAGTGGGCACAGTACAGTCAGTGGCCATGAAACACACAGGCAGGCAACTGCAATTATATTAAAGGGTAAAAATTAAATTACTTTTTATCTGCAAAGTACTATGCCACCCGACATGAGTGGTGGGCACTAACAATGGGCAAAGTACAGTCAGTTGGCCTGACACACACTAGCAGGCAACTGCAATTATATTAAAGGGTAAAATTAAATGACTTTTTATCTGCGAGGTTCTGAGCCACACGATATGAGTGATAGGCACTGACAATGGGCACAGTACAGTCTGTGGGCCTGACACACACTGGCAGGCAACTGCAATTATATTAAAGGGTAAAAATGAAATGACTTTTTTATCTGCGATGTACGGTGCCACCCGATATGAGTTGTGGCACTGACAGTGGGCACAGTACAGTCTGTGGGCCTGACACACACTGGTAGGCAACTGCAATTATAATAAAGGGTAAAAATTACATGACTTTTTTATCTGCAAGGTACTGTGCCACCCTTTATGAGTGGTGGGCAGTGGGCACAGTACAGTCAGTGGCCATGAAACACACAGGCAGGCAACTGCAATTATATTAAAGATTAAAAATTAAATGACTTTTTTATCTGCAAGGTACTGTCCAACCCAATATGAGTGGTGGGCTCTGACAGTGGGCACAGTACAGTCAGTGGGCCTGACACACACTGGCAGGCAACTGCAATTATATTATAGGTTAAAAATTAAATGACTTTTTATCTGCGAGGTACTGTGCCACTCGATATGAGTTGTGGCACTGACAGTGGGCACAGTACAGTCTGTGAGCCTGACACACACTGGCAGGCAACTGCAATTATATTAAAGGGTAAAAATGTAATGACTTTGTTATATGCAAGGTACTGTGCCACCCGATATGAGTGGTGGGCACAGTACAGTCTGTGGGACTGACAATCACTGGCAGGCAACTTCAGTTATATTAAAGGGTAAAAATTAAATGACTTTTTTATCTGCAAGGTACTGTGCCACCTGATATGAGTGTTGGGCACTAACAATGGGCAAAGTACAGTCCTGGGGCCTGACACACACTAGCAGGCAACTGTAATTATATTAAAGGGTAAAAATGTAATGTCTTTTTTATCTGCAAGGTACTGTGCCAAACGATATGAGTGGTGGGCCCTGGCAGTGGGCACAGTACAGTCTGTGGGACTTACAATCACTGGCAGGCAACTTCAGTTATATTAAAGGGTAAAAATTAAATGACTTTTTTATCTGCAAGGTACGGTGCCACCCGATATGAGTGGTGGGCACTAACAATGGGCAAAGTACAGTCCGTGGACCTGACACACATTAGCAGGCAACTGCAATAATATTAAAGGGTAAAAATTTAATGACTTTTTTTATCTGCAAGGTACTGTGCCAACCGATCTGAGTGGTAGGCACTAGCAGTGGGCACAGTACAGTCTGTGGGACTTACAATCACTGGCAGGCAAATTCAGTTATATTAAAGGGTAAAAATTAAATGACTTTTTTATCTGCAAGGTACTGTGCCACCCGATATGAGTGGTGGGCAATGGGCACAGTACAGTCAGTGGCCATGAAACACACAGGCAGGCTACTGCAATTATATTAAAGGTTAAAAATTAAATGACTTTTTTATCTGCAAGGTACTGTGCCACCCGATATGAGTGGTGGGCAATGGGCACAGTACAGTCAGTGGGCCTGACACACACTGGCAGGCTACGGCAATTATATTAAAGGGTACAAATTAAGTGACTTTTTTATCTGCAAGGTACTGTGCCACCTGATATGAGTGTTGGGCACTAACAATGGGCAAAGTACAGTCCTGGGGCCTGACACACACTAGCAGGCAACTGTAATTATATTAAAGGGTAAAAATTTAATGACTTTTTTATCTGCAAGGTACTGTGCCACCCGATATGAGTGGTGGGCACTGGCAGTGGGCACAGTACAGTCTGTGGGACTGACAATCACTGGCAGGCAACTTCAGTTATATTAAAGTGTAAAAATTAAATGACTTTTTTATCTGCAAGGTACGGTGCCACCCGATATGAGTGGTGGGCACTAACAATGGGCAAAGTACAGTCCGTGGACCTGACACACATTAGCAGGCAACTGCAATAATATTAAAGGGTAAAAATGTAATGACTTTGTTATATGCAAGGTACTGTGCCACCCTTTGAGTGGTGGGCAGTGGGCACAGTACAGTCAGTGGGCCTGACACACACTTGCAGGCTACTGCAATTATATTAAAGTGTAAAAATGAACTGCCTTTTTATATGCAAGGTATTGTGCCACCCGATATGAGTGGTGGGCACTGGCAGTGGGAACAGAACAGTCAGTGGGCCTGACACACACTTGCAGGCTACTGCAATTATATTAAAGTGTAAAAATGAACTGCCTTTTTATGTGCAAGGTATTGTGCCACCCGATATGAGTGGTGGGCACTGGCAGTGGGAACAGTACAGTCTGTGGGCCTGACACACACTGGCAGGCAACTGCAATTATTTTAAAGATTAAATATTTAATGACTTTTTTATCTGCAAGGTACTGTGCCTCCCAATATGAGTGGTGGGCACTGACAGTGGGCACAGTACAGTTAGTGGGCCTGACACACACAAGCAGGCAACTGCAATTATATTACAGGGTAAAAATGTAATGACTTTTTTATATGCAAGGTACTGTGCCACCCTTTGAGTGGTGGGCAGTGGGCACAGTACAGTCAGTGGGCCTGACACACACTGGCAGGCAACTGCAATTATATTACAGGGTAAAAATTAAATGACTTTTTATCTGCGAGGTACTGTGCCACCCGATATGAGTTGTGGCACTGACAGTGGGCACAGTACAGTCTGTGAGCCTGACACACACTGGCAGGCAACTGCAATTATATTAAAGGGTAAAAATTACATGACTTTTTTATCTGCAAGGTACTGTGCCACCTGATATGAGTGGTGGGCACTAACAATGGGCAAAGTACAGTTAGTTGGCCTGACACACACTAGCAGGCAACTGCAATTATATTACAGGGAAAAAATTAAATTACTTTTTTTATCTGCAAGGTACTGTGCCACCCGATATGAGTGGTGGGCACTGACAGTGGGCACAGTACAGTCGGTGGGCCTGACACACACTGGCAGGCAACTGCAATTATATTAAAGGGTAAAAATTAAATTACTTTTTTTATCTGCAAGGTACTGTGCCACCCGATATGAGTAGTGGGCACAGTACAGTCTGTGGGACTGACAATCACTGGCAGGCAACTTCAGTTATATTAAAGGGTAAAAATTAAATGACTTTTTTATCTGCAAGGTACTGTGCCACCTGATATGAGTGTTGGGCACTAACAATGGGCAAAGTACAGTCCTGGGGCCTGACACACACTAGCAGGCAACTGTAATTATATTAAAGGGTAAAAATTTAATGACTTTTTTATCTGCAAGGTACTGTGCCACCCGATATGAGTGGTGGGCACTGAAAGTGGGCACAGTACAGTCTGTGGGCCTGACACACACTGACAGGCAACTGCAATTATATTAAAGGGTAAAAATTAAATGACTTTTTATCTGCGAGGTACTGTGCCACCCGATATGAGTGGTGGGCACTGAAAGTGGGCACAGTACAGTCTGTGGGCCTGACACACACTGACAGGCAACTGCAATTATATTAAAGGGTAAAAATTAAATGACTTTTTTATCTGCAAAGTACTGTGCCACCCGATATGAGTGGTGGGCACTAACAATGGGCAAAGTACAGTCTGTGGACCTGACACACACTAGCAGGCAACTGCAATTATATTACATGGTAAAAATGTAATGACTTTTTATTTGCAAGGTACTGTGCCACCCGATATGAGTGGTGGGCAGTGGGCACAGTACAGTCAATGGCCATGAAACACACAGGCAGGTAACTGCAATTATATTAAAAATTAAATGACTTTTTACCTGCAAGGTACTGTGAAACCCGATATGAGTGCTGGGCACTGACAGTGTTCACAGTACAGTCAGTGGGCCTGACACACACTGGCAGGCAACTGCAATTATATTAAAGGGTAAAAATTAAATGATTTTTTATCTGCGAGGTACTGTGCCACCCGATATGAGTTGTGGCACTGACAGTGGGCACAGTAAAGTCTGTCGGCCTGACACACACTGGCAGGCAACTGCAATTATATTAAAGGGTAAAAATTACATGACTTTTTTATCTGCAACGTACTGTGCCACGCGATATGAGTGGTGGGCACTAACAATGGGCAAAGTACAGTCAGTGGGCCTGACACACACTAGCAGGCAACTGCAATTATATTACAGAGTAAAAATGTAATGACTTTTTTATATGCAAGGTACTCTGCCAACCGGTATGAGTGGTGGGCAGTGGGCACAGTACAGTCAGTGTCCATGAAACACACAGGCAGGCAACTGCAATTATATTAAAGATTAAAAATTAAATGACTTTTTTTATCTGCAAGGTACTGTGCCAGCCGATATGAGTGGTGGGCTCTGACAGTGGGCACAGTACAGTCTGTGGGCCTGAAACACACTGACAAGCAACTGCAATTATATTAAAGGGTAAAAATTACATGACTTTTTTATCTGCAAGGTACTGTGCCAACCAATATGAGTGGTGGACACTGACAGTAAGCACAGTACAGTCTGTGGGCCTGACATACACTGTCAGGCAACTGCAATTATATTAAAGGGTAAAAATGAAATGACTTTTTTATCTGCAAAGTACTGTGCCACCCCATATGAGTGGTGGGCACTAACAATGGGCAAAGTACAGTCTGTGTGCCTGACACACACTAGCAGGCAACTGCAATTATATTACAGGGTAAAAATTTAATGACTTTTTTATATTCAAGGTACTGTGCCACACAATATGAGTGGTGGGCAGTGGGCACAGTACAGTCAGTGGCCATGAAACACACAGGCAGGAAACTGCAATTATATTAAAGATTAAAAATTAAATGACTTTTTTTATCTGCAAGGTACTGTGCCACCCGATATGAGTAGTGGGCTCTGACAGTGGGCACAGAACAGTCTGTGGGCCTGACACACACTGGCAGGCAACTGCAATTTTATTAAAGGGTAAAAATTAAATGACTTTTTATCTGCAAGGTACTGTGCCACCCGATATGAGTGGTGGGCAGTGGGCACAGTACATTCTGTGGGCCTGACACATACTGGCAGGCAACTGCAATTATATTAAAGGGTAAAAATTAAATGACTTTTTATCTGCAAGGTACTGTGCCACCCGATATGAGTAGTGGGCACTGACAGTGTGCACAGTACAGTCTAGTGGGCCTGACACCCATTGCAGGCAACTGCAATTATATTAAAGGGTAAAAATTAAATGACTTTGTTATATGCAAGGTACTGTGCCACCCGATATGAGTGGTGGGCAGTGGGCACAGTACAGTCAGTGGCCATGAAACACACAGGCAGGCAACTTCAATTATATTAAAGATTAAAAATTAAATGACTTTTTATCTGCAAGGTACTGTGCCACCCGATATGAGTGGTGGGCTCTGACAGTGGGCACAGTACAGTCAGTGGGCCTGACACACACTGGCAGGCAACTGCAATTATATTAAAGAGTAAAAATTACATGACTTTTTTATCTGCAAGGTACTCTGCCAACCGATATGAGTGGTGGACACTGACAGTGAGCACAGTACAGTCTGTGGGCCTGACATACACTGTCAGGCAACTGCAATTATATTAAAGGGTAAAATTAAATGACTTTTTATCTGCAAAGTACTATGCCACCCGATATGAGTGGTGGGCACTAACAATGGGCAAAGTACAGTCAGTTGGCCTGACACACACTAGCAGGCAACTACAATTATATTACAGGGTAAAAATGTAATGACTTTTTTATATGAAAAGTACTGTGCCACCCTTTATGAGTGGTGGGCAGTGGGCACAGTACAGTCAGTGTCCATGAAACACACAGGCAGGCAACTGCAATTATATTAAAGATTAAAAATTAAATGACTTTTTTATCTGCAAGGTACTGTGCCAGCCGATATGAGTGGTGGGCTCTGGACAGTGAGCACAGTATAGTCAGTGGGCCTGACACATACTGGCAGGCAACTGCAATTATATTAAAGGGTAAAAATTAAATGACTTTTTATCTGCGAGGTTCAATGCCACCCGATATGAGTAGTGGGCACTGACAGTGGGCACAATATAGTCTGTGGGCCTGACACACACTGACAGGCAACTGCAATTATATTAAAGGGTAAAAATTACATGACTTTTTTATCTGCAAGGTACTGTGCCAATCGATATGAGTGGTGGACACTGACAGTGGGCACAGTACAGTCTATGGGCCTGACACACACTGGCAGGCAACTGCAATTATATTAAAGGGTAAAAATTAAATGACTTTTTTATCTGCAAAGTACTGTGCCACCCGATATGAGTGGTGGGCACTAACAATGGGCAAAGTACAGTCTGTGGGCATGATACACACTAGCACGCAACTGCAATTATATTACATGGTAAAAATGTAATGACTTTTTTATTTGCAAGGTAATGTGCCACCCGATATGAGTGGTGGGCAGTGGGCACAGTACAGTCAGTGGCCATGAAACACACAGGCAGGCAACTGCAATTATATTAAAGGGTAAAAATTAAATTACTTTTTTATCTGCAAAGTACTATGCCACCCGATATGAGTGGTGGGCACTAACAATGGGCAAAGTACAGTCAGTTGGCCTGACACACACTAGCAGGCAACTGCAATTATATTAAAGGGTAAAAATTAAATGACTTTTTATCTGCGAGGTTCTGAGCCACACGATATGAGTGATAGGCACTGACAATGGGCACAGTACAGTCTGTGGGCCTGACACACACTGGCAGGCAACTGCAATTATATTAAAGGGTAAAAATGAAATGACTTTTTATCTGCGATGTACGGTGCCACCCGATATGAGTTGTGGCACTGACAGTGGGCACAGTACAGTCTGTGGGCCTGACACACACTGGTAGGCAACTGCAATTATAATAAAGGGTAAAAATTACATGACTTTTTTATCTGCAAGGTACTGTGCCACCCGATATGAGTGGTGGGCAGTGGGCACAGTACAGTCAGTGGCCATGAAACACACAGGCAGGCAACTGCAATTATATTAAAGATTAAAAATTAAATGACTTTTTTATCTGCAAGGTACTGTCCAACCCAATATGAGTGGTGGGCTCTGACAGTGGGCACAGTACAGTCAGTGGGCCTGACACACACTGGCAGGCAACTGCAATTATATTATAGGTTAAAAATTAAATGACTTTTTATCTGCGAGGTACTGTGCCACTCGATATGAGTTGTGGCACTGACAGTGGGCACAGTACAGTCTGTGAGCCTGACACACACTGGCAGGCAACTGCAATTATATTAAAGGGTAAAATGTAATGACTTTGTTA